>JACCPG010002263.1:0-19176 GCA_016069955.1 Drepana arcuata | reverse complement strand
TTATCCTCTTCACTCAGACTGAGAGAGGGGTCACCACGGTCAGAGACTATCCCGGAATACCGCTGGTCGATCGTTTACCTGAGCACTGCAACGGCAGCAGCCTCGGTTTCGGTATTGATACAAACATTATTACCGAACTAACAATTACGCGCACACATAATAAAAACTTTCAATCGAACTTCCACGACTATTATTTAAACATTTCCTGTAGTTTTAAGTGTATAACACTTATAATAACATAAATTTAGTTTACAAAACAAGATTTTGCATCCATTGGCGGCAAAATTTAAAGACGCTATGAGTGACAGTTGACACCGCGCTCCAGGACACGACAAATTTGGCGCGCGCTACTGCGAGTGAAAGAGAGAGAAGTATAAAAACATGAAAACTTGGTGAGTTATTCCATTTAATTTGGCAAAATGGCGAAATCTAGAGACAGCTTCTTCAACCAACGCTGTGTGTTTTGGAGAACACATAATAAATAAATACACTGGGACAATTCCACACAAATTTACCTAGCTCCAAATTAAGCGAAGCTTGTGCTATGGTAACTAGACAACGATATATTTACTTATATATATATATATATATATATATATATATATAGATATAAACATCAAAACATAGGACAAAACTAAGGTACAAATACTCGTCCCACAAATATCTGCCCTCAGCAGGAATCGAACCGGCGACCTCATGTTTCGCAGTCAGGAGCTCTAACCATAAGACCAGACCATCAATAGCTGTAATGTATTTCTTTATAAGCGTAGTTTCGCTAGAAAAGAACACTCCGGGTGTCACTTAAATGTACTAAGCGCCAGTGAAACTGCTAGGCACTAGTATATGGATACAAATTAACTAACATTCGCTGATAACCGACGAGGTTTCAATCAACTTTGACCTTGAGTCTGAGTCACGACTGCAGCCTCTTCCCGTGGTAATGCAAGACAATGCCCAGTGCGGCGGCTGTGGTAGCTATTGCGCTTGCATGCTGCGTGGTGATGGCGTCGCCCCACAGCCACCCGCGGGGCAGCCAGCTCACGGCGTGGACGACGTCCAGGAGCAGCTTGGTGCTCGTGAGGGTCGCTTGCGTCAGACGTGCCGAAGCGCATTTGGTTCGCGAAGGGGATTGCACGGCGAGAGCGGTGGCGTGCAGTGCGCGGATTGATCTGAGGATATTTTTGTATGTTTGTTATGGCATAATAGAGGCGGTGAAATATTTGAATTTTGCTCTTAATTTCCTTATAATTTTAATGATGATCAGACCCATAATTCACATACTATTATGCCGGTTATAGCAATTGTGTTTTAAGACTAATGTACATACATATCGTCACGCCGAGTCACTAACGGGGTAGGCAGATGTACATGTAATATATATGTCCTAATGTACATATATAATAATATGCACCGTCATTGCCTACGAATACGACTCGTATCATACAATTAGTTGAATATAATTTTATAATTATTTATTAAAAAATACTGTGTTTTCTAACTAAGACTTTTTAAACCTTTTTAGTTTCTGAGCATATAGGTATTCAGCAAATTCGATGGTAATAAATAGAACAAAAATAAACGATATACCTAAATAGATTGTTTATGGTCAGAAATTGTAAGTTTTTCCTATAGCTTTTATTAGCTTTTGCTTTGCTACGAGGCTTATCCGCCACTGGTTACAAACTTCAATAGGTAAATGAACCAAAAAAAATATCCCTAACTGACCTGACAAACCCGACAAATGAGTAGAGCGACCAGAACAGTTTGTGTGCAGTCTTGATCCTGTAGGTCAAGTCCTTGTCGAGCGGCAGCAGGCCCGTGTCTATGAGCCACACGAGCTTCTCAGCCTGAAGGTACGCCAGAGTGAATGCGCTGCCCGCCGCGCCTATCGTACCCCACACTGGGCCATCCTGCATTAAGTATTACGTGATGTATACGTACATATCATCATGCCGAGTCCCTCACGGATAGGACTATTGATGGTGATATTAAAGAAGTACATAATCATAATATAATAATATATATAAATATTTATATCCTCACGCCTTCCCACAAGGGTCCCCGAAGGGGTAGGCAGAGGTGTATAGGTAATACCCACACACCCATTCTCCGCCAGAGGTATATTAGGTGCCAACGTGACAGATGGCGAGTCCATCGCCGTTACTCAAGCACGACTATACATACGCCTTTGAATTTCTTCTCGAACTTATGCAGGTTTCCTCTCGATGTTTTCCTTCACCGTAAAGCTCGTGGTGTGACTAATCACTGTACTTAAGTTCAGAAAAAACTCATTGGTACAGTCGGGATTCGAACTTGCGACCTTTGCGTCGCAGGCAACTGCTCGAACCACTCGGCCACCACGGCATTTTAATCATACGATTATATATATTCACAAAAGGGTCCACGATAGGGCACACCCGAGTTTTCGCTGGAGATATATTTTAATTTGTTTCTCATATGCCTAATTTTACTTAGCGTTTGTTATTTATCTACTGAGCTACAAACGTATCGTTTGTAGGTAGCTATATAAGAGAGTAGGTACATAGAATACCAATCAGAACGTAGGATGAAGATCGCGAAACCGACAAGTATGTAAGAAAATGTTGATGATTGTTGTACAAGCGAAGGAGATCTACCTATGTTTGGTGTATGACTGGCCTACCAAAGTTCTCGTTCTACGTACGTACTTCAGTGCGTTTAAACCGAACTGTAAACTCTCGTTCTCGTAAAATTACACAAAAAGTTATAATTACAATAACCCCTATAAATGCCAAAGCTGATTAAAATTAAAACCACCTGTGTAAGTGATTACAAACGATACAATTTTCCAATACTAACAAGTATTTCAGAAGAAAGTTAGCCTAAGAGCTTCCAGCATTTGATAATTATATATACCTAAGTATTATCTCACCTGCTCTCCGAAGCCATAGTTCAAAGAGACCTTAAGCGCAGCCGCGTCGTCAAAGAGCCTCATAGTGGCGCGCGTGGTGGCGAGCCGTCCGCTGGCAGTCAGCAGAGCTGGGCTTTTCGTCGTAGATCCCCATAGTTTCAGCGTGTAGCACGTTAATGATACCACCTGGAAAGATAAACGTGCTATGTAAATCTATTACCGAAGTTCCTGAATAATAGAATAGAGTTGTTACATTTGAAATTGAACAATTTGTATTAAACAAAAAAAATATATAAAATAAAAATAAATAAATATCCTCACGCCTTCCCACTAGGATATGTAATATAAATATTTATTAAATAAACAGTAGTCATTAGCTATAAAAAGAAGAAAGTTATATTTATTTTTTTCCATTATGCCATATTTAGTTCCCGTCGTAATACTAATCGTAATAAAAATAATTTTGATGTTTCATATCTGCCAGGCGTCCTGTAATGGCTATTTTTTTTCATTCAAAGGAGTATCTAAAGTGTGTAGAGCTATAGGGAATCAAGGTAATATGGTTACGTGCTTGAGTATAACAGGCTAAGGCTTCCACATGGGCGGCTTCCACAAATAAAGGGGCGGAGGTGTAACAATATCCTCTTTTTGCCGGAAACATTTTTAGATGCCAACATTTTTAGATTACTGAATGAAACGAAGTGCGTTTCATCTGAAAAGCATATTGGGTAATATTGGGTATCATCATGCAGGTCATTGCGACCTTTATTTATAGAGTTACGGACGCGCTTCTTGAATCCGCACGTGCGCTCGTCCACTTTAGCCTGTCACTAAACTGTCGGCGGCCAAGATTTGGTCCAGTATCTTTGAGATAGAGGAGATGAGATTAATGTTGTCAAAAATGATTAAAGGGCTGGATTTGTTTCACTCGAAAACATTTTATGTAATGTAACCTAATGTTTTAGAATAAATTTTATATATATCTTTGCTGTTATCTTTGCTGTTATTGATGTATCTAACGTTACATCAATAACAGCAAAGATATGTACGTGAATGCTAAAATGGTTTTTTATATGGAATAATATAAAAAGTACAGAGAGAACTGGCGCTCTGTACTCTCTGCCTACCCCGTAAGGGACCCGTGTGATGATGTGATGATATGAAGATGATGATGATATTGAATAATAATAATAAACATAAATAAGAAATTACTAGTTAATAGTAACAATAATAGTATCTTGGGAAATTGTACAAGCTAAACGAAACCAAACATATAACGAAATCGAACCCGTACGTCAGGTTAATAGTAAAAAAAACTCATGAGACCACTAAAAGTTCCAATGAGATCTACCGTTCAAAAGCCGGTTACTAGAAAATGTGGTAGTCGGGTTATTTACCGCTTTTGTCAAACGAATTTTCACTAGTTCAATTGATAGTTTGTACCTAAGTTAGTTTGAGGGGCCCCTTGAGCTAAATGGCCCGTCTAGCCCCTAGGTAGCTACGCCACTGGTAGAAATGTAAACAAGATTGATACCCTCAGTTTTGCGAGCGTCCATAGGCGGCGTTAATTAAACCATCAGGCCGCTAGGTTGTATGCCAACTTATTATTATAAAAAAAGTACATACCTTATCCCTATTAGCGTGTGTTTGCAAAAGGTCGCACACTTCGTTCACAACCTCCATGGTTCCTCGCTGGCTGCGAGCTACTGGCCTCAAATATTTCACAATCAACTACTCGATAAGATACCGCGATATCCTTTCAGGGAGCCAATTACTATTTGTGAATTTCAGATTACGTTATATAATAAGTATAAGATCGGATATCTATCACTACGGATCTATCTATCATGCACAAAACAATATTGTTAAGAATTACGTAGTTTGACGATATCCAATTTAAAGTTAACATCCATTGTAATTGAATGTTTGTGATTAAACCTTGATGTAATCGTGTTATCTATCAGTTAGTCATACTTCTTTAATTATCGAATAAAATTACCTTTTAAGAGCAACGTTGGTATATAATATACCTATACAATTAATACTAAAACCGGCCAAGTGCGAGTCGGAGTCGCACACGTAGTGATGGCCCGAACCATCGTCTAGTTAAAGACACGGTAATATTAACTATCCTCACGCCATTCCACAAGGGTCCCTGAAGGGGTAGGCAGAGATGTATAGGTAGTACTCAGACACCCACTTTCACCCAGAGATATTTTAGGTGCTAACGTGAGTGCGAGTCCGTTGCCGTTACTCAAGCACGACTATACATACGCCTTTGAATTTCTTCTCAGACGTATGCAGGTTTCCTCTCGATGTTTTCCTTCACCGTAAAGTTCGTGGTGTGTCTAATCACTGTACTTAAGTTCAGAAATACTCATTGGTACAGTCGGGATTCGAACTTGCGATCTTTGTGTCGCAGGCAACTGCTCGAACCTCTCGGCCACCACGGCGTGTTAATATCTATCTACCGCTACGACGTATAGAGGTTAGTCATGGGTACACACTTTATGGTGTGGGTGGACTATTCGACACTTGGCTTGACTCGGTATAGTAAAATAGGTACGTTAAGATTAAACACACAAAACAAATAAATAAAAATCTGAATTGTATAGATTATTTGTTATCCTTTAACTAAGTGCAGGGAAACATTAGGAGTATTGATACAACACAGAATTCGAAGTTTTAATGTAATTTTATTTTCACAGTCGGTACAAACCTTAAAACCTCTAGAAAAAAAAACACAAATACTTTGTTACCCTACCATTTTCAGTACTTATCCGAATAAATAAGGCTTTTTACATACATGCATATATAATAATATTTACATTAAAGTTGAGGACATCGAGAGGAAACCTGCATACGTCTGAGAAGAAATTCAAAGGCGTATGTATAGTCGTGCTTGAGTAACGGCGATGGACTCGCCATCTGTCACGTTGGCACCTAATATACCTCTGGCGGAAAGTGGGTGTGTGGGTATTACCTATACACCTCTGCCTACCCCTTCGGGGACCCTTGTGGGAAGGCGTGAGGATATATTATTGTTATTATTACATTAAAGTTGGTGCTTAATCTATAAGATTAACTTCCACGACCACGTGACAATGACATGGGTAATCTAACACTTATAAACATATCACCACGCCAAGTCCCTCGAGGGATAACAGAGAGAAGAACGCGAGTTCCAACAGACCTATTTCGGTTCATCCGGCAACTAAATATATATTTTACGAAAGTGGTTTGTTGTAGTACCTCAGCCTCCTGTGTGACCTTTCCTTGATGGCGTGAGGATATGTATTAAAAAAACTACATTAAAACTTATTACATTTGGAAGAATTGAGCATAAACTTTCTAATTGAACAATTACCTACCTACATTTTACGACCGCATTAATTTCATATAATACAAGCATTAATTTCATATAATACAAGCATTAAATCGCATTCAATCTTTTTAAATGCCTGTATTACTTCCTACATTTAAAATAGATTTGCTTTATTCATTACCTTTATATACATAGGTAACTTCATAATAAGAAAAGCCCTATAAAAATATAAAACAGTTTGACCTACCTTTGACCGTTGCGAATACTTTTAATTCCGATAACATTGTTATCTACTCCAGGTGATTGATTGCCTATACAGTATATTATTTACACAACAATATATATTTAATGCTATATCATCTTTTAACAATCCTAAACATTTAAAATAAACATAAAATACTAAGTGACAGACCACTGAACTATATCAAAGGTGCGTAAGTATTGTGCCGACTAAACACCCTTGTTTCAATCATAAGAAAAGAGAAAATTAAATGTCAGATGCTTAGGAATAATAAGTGTATACATTATTTGTCATATAATATAGATAGAGTACAAAGTTTGTGTCGTCCCACCAACTACTTAAACACCCTTGTTACAATCATACGAAAAGAGAAAAAAAAATATGAATCTTTAGTAATAATGTGTACAAGAATCAATTTAAATAATAAGATTGTATGAGCTCATCATATCGAGCATAACTTGATCAATCGTAATTAATGCTATTGTGGACAGAATTTGCTCTAACTCAAGTTATTTATTATTGTCATGCATTAACAACAACTAAGGTACCTGGTGCTTTCATTTCAAAAATACCCTATTTAAGTGGTATTTTAACTAAAATGACGCGCCAGCTTACATGAACCGTAAGTTCAGTGGCTTTGAATACAGGTAGTAGGTGATAGGTGAGGCGGAGCGGTGCGGCGCATTATTTTAATTAAATAGAAAATTATTCTATATAAATGCGAAAGTTTGTGGAGCTGTTTGTACCTTTTTCACGCCAAAGCAGCTGAATAGGATGAAATTTGTCACTGAGATAGATTACTAGCTAAGTTATAGATAGTGCCACACACGAAGACGCGCCCCACTATTCTTCCTTATAGTTTATTGTCAGTGTGCAACCTTCCACTCATGTTTGAATATTATATGTACACACTGATTACCTATGAGTGCACACGCCCACTACAATTAATAGAGTCGGGTCGACTCATAATCCACGCATACCGCGACCCCATCGACTAGAAATTGGTGGAGCGCTTCTTCGTGGATGGCATCTACTTGAAAATTCAAACTGTACACGAGTGTAACCGAGAGGCGCAGCTAATTAAATATAAGGTTAATTGACTAGTCGTTTTTTAGCAAAGTACATTGCTATACCTACAACGGAGGACGTGGTAGCTATCGCGGCCACTTTAGTACTGCCTATCCTCTCGCCCCACAGCCAGCCTCCCGGCAAACAACTAACTGCATGGGTGATGTCTAGACATAGTTTACCAGCCACTACGGCCTGGAGTGCTAACCTAACGTCCAGTTTCCTTTTGGCCTCCGCTCCCCCGTCTTCCGAGCTGGTCTGTAGGCAATCCCTGCTCCACCATAACTGTTTGACCGCGCGAGATGTTCTGAAATGACCAAGGGTCGGTTAGGTTTTTGGTTCTTAGTCAACAGCCTTTCCAACAACAATATAAGTAGGTAGGTATTCTGAATAGTCGTGCTTAGAATATTCGAACGTAATTCGAATTAACATAAATGCGTCATTCAATGATAATTGTGAATAATTTTAATGTTATATTCATTTGTTTTGCAATTCGAAATATAACTTTATAGAAAACCGTGGTAGCCGAGTGATTCGAGTAGTTGCCTACAACACAAAGATTGCAAGTTCGAATCCTCCCACCTCTGCCTTTTTTTTTATACAACAAGAGTGGCAAACAAACATACGGCCCACCTGATGGGAAACGGTTACCGTAGCCTATTTACGCTCACGATTCCGAAGTATCAATTGCGCGTTGCTACTCTGTGTTCGGAGAGTTATAATGTGTTGGCAGCATAATGGGTTTAATCCCTCTGCTTCCAACACAATATAACAATCCTCCCTCCTCCCCAAGGAGCTCATTACTGGAAACCTTATTCACCGCGTAGGAACACAACACACAAAATTGTGTTATTTGTCTACGGACTTCTATAAGGTGGAGGTACTGCCCCAGTCGGCAGCTCCGAGTTCTAACGGGAAACCCGTTATGCCCTACCTCTCTTAAAATATATACTTTATAGAATGCTTAAGAAACCTTGCAATTGAACCAATACTAATACAACAGCTGCTCTTCATCAGACTGATTGCTTATTTACTGGGGGCATTCAATAGCCATGCCACTTATTTACTGGGGGCATTCAATAGCCATGTCACTTATTCGACATTGAAGCTATGTTATATATATAATTTTTATTATTTATCGATATTAGATCGAATCCGCAATGAAGAGATTCGCAAAACAACTGGCGTGAATGAGGGCGTGATTGTAAAGATGAAGAAAGGCATGTTACGTTGGTTTGGACACATAGAAAGGATGAGTGAAGAAAGATTGACGAAACATATATACAAAGCAAAAGTGTGCGCAAGAAGAGGCAGAGGAAGGCCACGTTCCAACTACCTGGATCAAATAGATCGGACTCTGAAGGACGGGAACGTTAAGAGTACTCGAAACCGACGAGCATGTATGAAGAGACTGATGAATGTGGACGAAGCGAAAGAAGTACGTAAGTCTAGAGAGAACTGGCGCTCTATACTCTCTGCCTACCCCGTTAAGGACTTGGCGTGATGATATGTATGTATTATTTATCATTACCGCATAAAATTCTGCTGTAACTTAAATTTATAAAGTAGAACTTAAAGTTATAATGTAGTATCTATGTCTTCTATATATCTTATTTATAGTTTCTGAAAAACCGGTGGGCATGTATGAAGAGACTGATGAATGTAGATGAAGCGAGAGAGGTATGTAAGTTTATAGAGAACTGGCGCTCTATTCTCTCTGCGTACCCCGTTAAGGACTCGGCTTGAAAAAAACCTATAGAATCATATCTCGATGTGAGTATTATTAATAATGTTAGCATCTTTTGAGCTATTTGATTTATTGCATGAATACCTACCCTAAAAGTAGAAGCCAACTGTGTTATTTTATGACACTATTTGTTTATTTATACTTTTTCAAAATAAAACTTACTGTAACAACGATATACAAAGGCTGACTGCCCAGAGGAGTGTGCTGATGGTCTCCAGGGTCTCTGCATTCTTGGGCTGCAGCTTGAGGACGCCCACGTCGTACAGCCAGCACGCCTTCTCCACGGGAAGGAATGCCTGGTCGACTATGTTTGCCAGCACACCCAAAGCGCTTGCCATCATTGACGACTCCTAAAGATTGTACATATTTGTTTTCATTCATATTTCTTTTTTTTACGTACTTACCTACATAAAAAAATAAATATTTGATGAAAAAAAAAAAACAAAGTATAAAAGCCGTGCTTGCTAGCCGAATCGGTCAAGTACTCTGCAAAGCAGACTTCAAATCCTAATTACGACTGTGCTAATGACTTTACTTAAGTTAGTAGTGATTGTGTATATACATTTGTTATTGTTTTATGACGAAGCCTGGGCTGAATACTTTTTATGTTCAATCGACGAAACCTGCGATGTGGATTCCACAATTTATTATAGATAAAAGCAGATAAATTTGTGTATTAAAAACGTATGTAGCGTATGTAAAGTCGACGCTGAGAGCGATAATACAGTGATTAATTACCTGACATCACGAGCTTTACGATGAACGAAAACAACGCAATAAACCTGCATACGCTTCCGAAGAAACCTAATGATATATCTACAAAATGATCTGCTACACCTCAACACTTGAGGGAGGACATAAAGATTGTTATACCTACATTAAAGAACCGCCGAGTCTGTCTGTCTGCCCGTGATACTCAAAATCTCCTAAACAGGTTTTTATATGGTTAGTGAGTAGTTTTAATAGATAGAGTGATCGGCAGGAACGGCAGGAACGTTTTTATGTTAGAGCAGTAATCACATACACGAATTTGCGCAGGGGACTCCGCATTGTACCTTCTGCTAGTAGAAGATAAATTATATTAAATCCTTACATGTCTCCCCAATCCATAGTTGTAAGTGTGTCTGATCATGGGGATGTCGTCGAAGAGGCGCAGCATCATGCGCGCGTTGGAGAGCCGCGATCCGGCCGTCTGCCACGGCTTGTCGCCTTGCAAGCATCCATATAACTTGAATGCATAGCATGCCAGCCGGACCACCTACCATAAATATGTTGGTATTGGTTAGTCTAAAATTAACTGTCTCTCTACTCTCTCTGCATACCCTGTGAATGCAGTCATCCTATCACCATTCAATATATTATTGTTGTCTCCTTGCCAATCAATATATTACACCTATTCCTCATCATTTAAAGTAGTCATATCCCTGCCAATCAATATATTGCACCTATTCTTCATCATTTAATGTAATCATCTCCATGCCAATCAATATATTGCACCAATTCTTCATCATTTAATGTAATAATCTCCATGCCAATCAATATATTGCACCTATTCCTTAAAACTGTACCCACCGTTACTACTGCTAGTAAGCCATTTCAGCACAAATATGTTTTTTGTTTTAATTTAGTTCTTTACATAGTAACTACTCATCTGATAGTCTTAATAGCATGATAACTTGTGAGATTGGATTTCTAGGTACTTAAATCATTTGAGTTTATGAAATTAAACACAATGACACTTAAATAAAAAAATATCTACCAAACCAACATGTTTATATTTGCACAGTAACATACACTTCTATATATGGCACTGTATCTGGAATACTGCATCATCATTTTATCATATAATCCCTATGAAAGCCACTACTTGTATAAAGTATGAAATAGCATGAACAGGATTCTTTTAATGCTGTTTAAAGGATGCCAGATCCAGTAGTTTAAGCTAGGTAAGTCACTGAACTAACTCAACAGTTCACATCATCCAAATGAATTACTTTATTCCAGGCCTTATTAAGATTACAATATATTTTGATATTAATTTATTTTATACATGTTAAATGTGTTTTATATACATACATACATATCATCACACCAAGTCCTTAATGGGGTAGGCAGAGAGTATAGAGCGCCAGTTATCTCTAGAATATATAATAGTAATATATATTTTATATACTTATATGTTATATATTATGAGGGGAGGCTTTTTCCCAACAGTGGGATGTACCAGGCAACAACCACAGCATTTTTTTTCTTTGATAGTAAAACTATGATTAATACGTTTTCAATTGCGGCTCTATATTATGTACAGCGGTGTCTGGGTAACCTGAGTTGACAATGCGTATATGTGGTATGTTTAGATCAGGTTACCGACTCTAGAAAGGTGAGATCTGTATAATATATCAAGGTCGATATATTTCCGCATACTCCACCTTGTCTCTCCCGTTGTAACTATCCAAAAGTTCACAGATATCCTCCAAAACAGTAGACATATCTAATACGAAATGTATCCCTCAGTTTTGCACAGTTATAAGATTATTTTCACTGATAACGTATCTGGTTGATAATAGCAAAGTAACGGCAATAAAATAAACATGCGGTTTCTTCGATTTACACGACGTAACTATCACATTTTAAACAATTGCAAATGTACATTCCCTTAACCTTGGATTGGATTTCGAAAACTTATTCGACCAGCTGAGAGTGACGTGTTGTGACATTTCAATTCAGTGCTAGCTGCCACAGAATACATACACATCTTTAATTTATTTCTTCATAATAAAAACTTTTCTCCTCTATTAAGTACGTTGTACGTAACCACAAAATACTCGCGGAGCAATAGCCACAAGGGTGTTAAGGTAGTTCATAATATACCTCTGGCGGAAAGTGGGTGTGTGGGTATTACCTAAACACCTCTGCCTACCCCTTCGGGGACCCTTGTGGGAAGGCGTGAGGATATATTATTATTATTTTATCGTATCCAAAGATACAATATGCTATATCCACAACAAAGATTACAATGTATACTGTAACAATCCACACTGACAGGTTACGATTAAGTTATCTGTGATCAGCTGTATGAGCTGTATCGTAGATTTTGCTTGCACTCCGAGTTGTTTGTTTACAATTTTTCATTTAATTTATCGCCCTAACCTACATATATGAAGATTGATGTACATTTAAAAAAATGAAAACGTTTTCACTGTACGATATACCTCAGTTTATCAAGAAGGATCGGATTGTTGTCGTTGGTATAATTGGAAAGTCTCCATATCGTTATCCGAATAAATCAACACCGCTTTTAGCTACAGTTTCATGTAAAGAGGTAAGACTTTCATACAAAATAAATATATACTTTAGTGGCTCTAAATCTCTATCTCTGTGCGAAATTCCGTTCAGCCGTTCTGGCGTGATAGAGTAGCAAATTGTCACTTTTATTATATTAGTAGGATAGTTAAAAATATATATTTTACAGGTATTCTTATTATAAGTTTGTCAAAATTGGTGCCCGGAGCGCTATCGCGATCTCGATTCCTTTTTTAAGTAAATATGTAAATGCAAATCTATAATTTTTTTACAGAATGGCATTGAATGTCACTGGGACGAGAGACAAAATGTGTTATACCTACACGCAGTCACATATCTGGACACAAATCGCATGGCCGAGCTAGCAGTGAACTTGGATGAAGACTCGCAGAGTACTGACAAAGATGCTGATGCATCTCATTGGCTGGTTGCTTCAGGAGAGCTAGCTGCGGAGTCCTGCCGGGCTATGGCACTGATATTCCACCTATGTCATATTGTGGTGCTCTCATCACCTACACCTGTCTTCGATTTGGGATATCTGCAGTTGTTTAAAGCTATTGATGCTTATAGGTGAGATTAAATCATAGTTCTGAAAGGGTCTTATATCTTAATTATTTATATATGATAGAATATTTATGATTATCTAGTAGATTGATGGCAACACAAATATTGCTAGCTTAAATCCAAACTGGACCAATTATTTTCACTGAACTTAAGATCAGGTACAAGTTACACAATAAGCTTTACGGCAACAAAAAAAATTGAGATGAAACCCACATGCTTAGGAACAAAATTCAAGGACGTTTGTATAGTCATGCTTTAGTAATGGCGATGGACTTGCTATGTGTCCACATAAAATATATTTCTAGTGAAAAGCATCTGTGTGAGTACTACATACACTTTAACATAAGCCTTCGGGGACCTTAGTGGGAAGGCGTGAAGATTTTAAGATTTAATCCTGATTTACAGTCCTTGAGAAAGGAAAGTCTCTTTAAGTTGCACAGTGAAAGTGCAATTGAGTTTTTAGAAGATCTAAGAAATATTCTATTAGTAGAACTTGTACTATGTATTGTAGTACGTTTTCAATAGCAAAAATATTATAATACAGGGCTAACCCTAGGGAGTTAGCAGACTTATGCAGATACCTGGTAGTAATCAACTATGTGAATGTTTCAATTACAGAGCAGAACTCACACCTCGTGTAACAGCTGCCCTGGCAGACACAGGCCTTACTGGCGTCTGGGAGACCCATGGCCGTTCCTGCTGTCCCCGGCTGCTGTTTCACTTCAGACGCGCCCCGACGCCGCTGCGTCGCGCGCCCGCCGCTCTGAAGAAGCTGGAACATGCAGTTGAAGACCAACTTTATTTTATATTGAGGAAGGCTAGGATCATTACTAATGTTTGGTGAGTGAAAGTAAACGAAATTGTAATACACGCATGCAGCCAGTACCATACACGAAGACGCAATATTCTTCCGTATAGCTTCTAGTGTGCAACTGTCCACTAATATTTGAGTATTATCACAATTACATTTAATTTACAACTAATAGACTCGGGTAATACTCCCCGCGACCCCCTCGACTAGTAATTGGTGGGGCTTGTCTTTGTGGGTGGAACTGTCTATTTCTATATATTTCATTGATGCCAAGAGTATAGTGCCAGTTTTCTCTATCTAGCCTTACAGACCTCTTTCGCAAATCATTTAAGGGATTATTATACTATATAACCGAGCCGGCACTTGTAAGGGACATGGTCTTACTTAACCCTTTCCATTCTCTTTTAATTACAGTGCAAAATCTTTGTTTGCAATACCAAAGAACGAAGAATTCGTATACATGAGCGCGGATGTTGACACTGGTTCGGCGCGTGACGTCAGGTCCCTGGTCACCGGTCTGGTGCATCGCTGCACTGGACACGTGCCGGATCCCCCGGTGGAGAGGCCAACCTTCAAGCAGTTCCTACAAGGGCACATAGATCTTGCTTTCGCGGAAGGATTTGATGATAACGTTGGAAAATATGCCATGAGCACTTCATTCTTTGAGGTGAGTTCACTTATTAGATTTGCGGTGAAGGAAAATATTGAGGGGAAACCCATTGATGTAAAAAAGAATAGTTACGTCTTACCGCGCTCGGCTTGGCTAACTCAACACAAGCCAGTTGGCTTGAGTCAACTTAGTCGCAGCTTAACTGGCAACGTCGTAGCACTTATTCAGCATTTAGGAAAAATGCCTAGATGCTATAAATGCTATAGTGCTTACAAACTGCAGAACATATACTGGACGAGTGTAAAAATCAAGAATGATGTGTCTTTTCATTTGTAAGTAATGTAAATTTGTTTTATCTATCAAAAATACGAAAATATATCATTAAATTTTAATTTGAATTAACTCCTGCGACGATGCCACTGCGCCACTCGCGCGAACGAGACAAGTAGCGCGTTACGTTTAAGAGCGAAAGAGAGAACGTTTAGAGCTCGACATATTGGCACGTGGCACGTGGCTGTGCTGTTATCCCTTTCTGACAACTAGGATTCATATACTTCGTGTTCTTTTAATCTCATCAGTGTGCTTAATGCCGTTGTGTGTGTTGTGAATTGTAGCTATATGTAGGTAAAGCATAAAATTTGCCATGTTTATACTTCATATTCAAGGAGTATAACGTCTCTATAGATAAAACCTCATTGGGGGAAACCTGCATAAATTTGTGAGGAAATTAGAAGATGTATGTATAGTCGTGCTTGAGAAATGATGACGGTCTCGCCATCTATCACATTGGCAGTAGATACTAGAAAATAATTTGCTCTTCCTTGCTATGTGATGATATGTATGTATATCTACATACATACATATCATCACGCCAAGTCCCTAACGGGGTAGGCCGAGAGTATAGAGCGCCAGTTCTCTCTAGACTTACATACCTCTTTCGCTTCGTCCACATTCATCAGTCTCTTCATACATGCTTCATATATATCTTATTTTTAATATATATAAATTACGTGTCACGTTGTTTGTCCGCGATGGGCTCCTATACTATTTAACCGATTTCAATAAAATTTGCACACCGTGTGCAGTTTGAGCCAATTTAAAAGATAGGATAGCTTACATCATGATTGGACCGGATAGGTAGCGCTGCGATATTGTTTCAGGAAGTTTAACTTTTTCACCCGGGCGAAGCTGGGCGGGACAGCTAGTAGTATATATATTGAGATCCTATATAGAGTTGGTCAGACGAACTATACTGTCTTGTGTCACCCTGCTTACAATATGGTGTATTCCAGTTACCAAGCGGCCCGTCCTGGCGCGTGGCGGCGCAAGCGCTGACGCCATTATACCTGGAGGGCGCCGCCGAGGGCCAGGCGCCGGGCGCGCTGTTCGACGCCCTCGCCACTGATGTCAGGTTCTCGCAGGCGCGGTGTGCTAAGGTTTGTATGTACAGTGAGTAGCAGAAAATATAACAGGTCTAGTCCAGTCTTACGAACTCTTTAAGTTGCGGGTATTGTGAACATGTATATCCTTAAGACGCAGATATAGCTCCACAAATAACAAAATTACAACAGGGGGTAATATTCACTCTTAAACATAGTTTTATGGGGGTTTTAAAAAAGCCGTGGTGGCCGAGTGGTTCGAGCAGTTGCCTGCGACGCAAAGGTCGCAAGCTCGAATCCCGACTGTACCAATGAGTTTTTCTGAACTTAAGTACAGTGATTAGTCACACCACGAGCTTAACGGTGAAGGAAAACATCGAGAGGAAACCTGCATACGTCTGAGAAGAAATTCAAAGGCGTATGTATAGTCGTGCTGAAGTAACGGCGATGGACTCGCCATTACTGTCACGTTTGCACCTAAAATATATCTCTGGTGGAAAGTGGGTGTGTGGGTATTACCTAAAAACTAGTAATTACATTTAAAAAATCTTTGTTAGGTTCTACATGGTTAACTTTACAGTTACATCAGATTTTCATAAGAAAATATGGTAAATAAATATCAATTTCCAATGTAATTGTATATTGACACCATTAATGTAAGTTAATTGTTTTATGTTTTATTTATCTGACAGGTGTTGCCAATAGCGCAAGCGTCCTACGCAGAAGGTCTCCCAGCACATTACTCCAGCCAGCATCACGCACATAAGGTATTCAAGGAATATACACGCTAGCAATATTTATGATCCCAATTGAATATCGCTTAATTTTTGTGTCCCTAATGATGGCACTGTTAGTAGTTTAATTTTGAGTGGGCGGGCGGCGCGCCAGTAGTAGTATGCTAGGCCCCGTGTGCAGGTGAGCGCGGCGCTGGGCGTGCTGGAGGCCATGGCGCGCGGGCCTAGGGCGGGCGGGGCGCCAGTAGCATGCCAGGTCCTGTTATGAGCGCTGGCGCTGGCGCGGCGCGATTTCATGCATAGCGATTTGTATTAAGGGCGCCAGTAGTATGTTATGCCCCGTGCGCAGGCGAGCGGCGCTGGGCGCGCTGGCGTCATGGCGTGCGGTCAGGCGGCGTAAGCGCCAGTAGTGGCATACAAGTTGTATTCCGGTGAGCGCGGCGCTGGCGTGTTGAGGTCAATATGGTCGAAGCGTATGGGGCGCCAGCAGTAGTAATACGTTATGTGTTCCCGTGCAGAGTTGCATGGCGGTATTAAGGGATGCTGATGATGCTGCGTGGTTTTGAAGGGCGAAGTCGGTAAAGAGCATGGCGAAGCCCTGCGGCGGTGAAGCGCCGGATTATGGCGCGCGGGTTCCAGGGTTAAGCGGGCGTGCCAGTAGTATGTAAGAGGCCCTGCGCGCAGGGTGAGTTGCGGTATGCTGGCGTGCTGGAGGTCATGGCGCGGTTATTCCGGCGGCGTATGCCGAAGTAGCATGTTGGTATCCCAGCAGGGTGGTGCCGCGCAGCGCTGGCTGCTGGGATGCCATGGCGTATGGTCGAGGGCGGAAGCGTCAGGCAGTAGCATAGTCTGGTATGTTATGCGTGAGCGCGGCGCTGGGCGTGCTGGATGCCATGGCGCGCGGGCCTAGGGCGGGCGGGGCGCCAGTAGTAGTATGCTAGGCCCTGTGCGCAGGTGAGCGCGGCGCTGGGCGTGCCGGATGCCATGGCGCGCGGGCCTAGGGCGGGCGGGGCGCCAGTAGTAGTATGCTAGGCCCTGTGCGCAGGTGAGCGCGGCGCTGGGCGTGCTGGATGCCATGGCGCGCGGGCCTAGGGCGGGCGGGGCGCCAGTAGTAGTATGCTAGGCCCTGTGCGCAGGTGAGCGCGGCGCTGGGCGTGCTGGATGCCATGGCGCGCGGGCCTAGGGCGGGCGGGGCGCGGGCCCGCCTAAGGGCAGCCTGCGACGCGGCCTGGCGCATGCGCAGCCTGTGCGAGGCCCCCTCCCTCACGGGACACGCCTGCATCGAGCCTGAACAGTGCGTACACACACTACTCTACTGTGTTATAACTCAGCACGAGTGATCCTCGTGAGTTGTTGCTTAATGTAGGATCACTCGTGTATCTCCATATATTGTTTGCCAATTTAGTAGCCGGTACTGAACCGATTAAGCTGAACTTTGATACATATATCTATTTCTGGGAGCCGTTTAGCGAAACTTTATCAAAAATACGTGGGGTCCCCATTATGGGGCGAAATATAAAAGCATGGTGCATGCCAGCCATGGCATCGGCGTGGTGGCAGCATACGGTAGCGGCGATGTGTGTCCCAGCGACGGCAGCAAGGAGCACTCGTCGGGCGTGCGCTACGTGAGCGCGTGCAACTGCGGGCGCAGCAAGTGCGCGCGCGAGGACCCGTACAGCGCGCGTCAGGCCAACTTCGCCTTCTACGCCAGCGCCGCGGCGCAGTGCTCGGCGTGCCCCGCACTGCTGGCCGTGCCCTTCCCCGTGTTCCAGCCCTCCACTACCACCTACAAGTAATCATTGCCCACGTTATCATTCACCATTCCGGTCCATTGCCTCAATGCAGTTCTTTAAGAAAAAATTTTTTGGAGTGAGTAATACACTACCCATATTTTTGTATTTCAATAATATAAGTCTTCTCGTCTTCCCGCAAGGTTCTTTGAGGGTTATGCAATGTTAGATCACCCTTTCTTCGTACGAAAGTAAGTCGTTAAACTATTTATATATTTGGGGGTCAACGACACAAATGGCAAGTCGATCGCCTTTTGTCTCAAGCACGACATACGTATTTGAATTTCTTTTCCAACGTATGCACGTTTCCTCGATTTTTTCCTTCATTGTAAAGCTCGTAATGTAATTAATAACTGTAAGTACATAAGTTCGGAAAAACTCATTGTTACAATCGGGTTTCGAAGATGCAATCTTGGCGTTGCAACGATTGTCCAACCGCTTTGCCACTACGGCTTCGGAAGAAACGAAGAATAAAGTATAGAAGGAGTAGAATGTGTGTAATATGCTTAGAGCGGCGGCGGTGAACGGTGCCGGTGCGTCGGAGGCGTGCGAGGCCGCAGTGCGCTCGTCCCCCTCGTCCCCCTCGTCCCCCTTGTCCCCCGCGTCCCCCGGCTCGGAGGACGGCGGCTGGTCGGCCCCCGACGCGCTGTCCCCGGGCTCGGCCAAGGACGAGGACGACGACGAGGACCGCTCCCCCACTGAGAATAGATACGT
>JACCPG010002261.1:0-60350 GCA_016069955.1 Drepana arcuata | reverse complement strand
ATCTATCAATATCAAGACGGATTCAGATCACGACATTGAACTTATACCCTTCCGCAAGATAACGAACGAAAGCGTCACGAAGAAATCGACATACGTTTGTTAATAAGAGAAGGAGGAGAAGAAGGAAGAAGAACCTGAAGAGTCCGATGATGACATGTGTTTCGGTCTCTTTGACTAAAGAGCTTTATTTCAAACCTGTATTCCACATGAGCTTTATAAAGCTTGAAAACAAACAAAAAATTCGTAACTGATGGACGGTGATAGATTTACCATTCGCGAAAAGTCGGTCCTGTAACATTTCTGACTACAGAAGAAAAGTGAAAGGTTAGAGAGTTGCCGCAGCAGTGTGAGGAGTTCAGGAGAGGAAGAGAGAGAGTAGGAGAGGGAAGTGAGTGTGTAGGAGATGAGAGACAGAGTGTAGGAGATGATGAGAGTCAGTGTAGGAGAGGAGAATAAATTCCAAATAGAATCCAAAAGAGCTCTACAAATGCGTTAGACTAATGTAGTACCTAGACCTACATACATACATATCATCACGCCGAGTACCTAATGAGGCAGGTAGACAGAATAGAGCGCCAGTTCTCTCTAGACTTATATATCTCCTTCGCTTCGTCCACATTCATACATGCTCGTCGGTTTCGAGTACTCTTGATGTACCCGATTTTCGAATATCTTCATTGCGGATTCGAACTGAGATCGTTACTCCGCACATCTCTCTCACTCCGCGGAAGAGATCGCATCTCAACTTCATTTATACTATTTTCGTGCTTCCTCTGACATACCCAGCCGTGCAATAATATATGTAATTAAGTCGGTAGTGTTATAATAATAATAATATATCCTCACGCCTTCCCACAAGGGTCCCCGAAGGGGTAGGCAGAGGTGTATAGGTAATACCCACACACCCACTTTCCGCCAGAGGTCGGTAGTGTTAAACTAATTTATATACCAATTTGAGCTTACTCAACAAAAGGTATTCGTATGTTGCAGTGAATAGCGACACGTTGTGGTAATATGCTAATTCAGTAAATATGTAGCGCTACAAAAGCAATGTCAGATGTGTAACTCAATAACCTAATCAAGATACCTAATTATGACTGGCAGCAAGTATTTTTTAATCTGTTATTATTAACTGATACATTATTTTTGTTGAGTAAGACATGGTACCATTTTCCTCTAATTGGTTTCTGCGCGGTTACAAAACTCGCAACGGTCAAACTGCTGTTTTTGATTTTGATTTTCTCTAGAACTTTTTCGCCTCTTCTACATTCAACTAACCATTCATGCTCATCCGAGAGCTCTTGAAGGTCCTATATTTACGTGTTTGATCCATTATTATCTATCCTACACAAAGCGGCGGTGACTTCTAAATGGTAAACATTATTTCACATCACTCGTTATAATAAAGGCCCCGAAGCGCTTATTTTATGTCTCGGTGAACGACATAAGAGTGATGAACTAATCTTAATAGGGTTATATTTGGGGGTAGTAGCTGACACTAAGTATAACGAATCAGAGGCCACCGCATTTCACTTCGATTCTTGGTGAATGTTTCTGGGATACAGAATAATATACAAGAACAACCTTTTATTGGAAAAGAAATTCAGTGTATTAGAACTTCATACAATAAAGTATACTTGGCATGATTTATTTAATAATAAACATAAAATACTTTGATGACCCACGCGTTATCCTCGTTGGTCCTTTAGCCCTTACATTATTCTGAGATTCACTATAATATTCACCACTTATCCCGAACCACATGGTCGATGAATTTAGTCCAGCGAATTTCGAACTCATGGACAATTCTGTCTTTATTCGCCACGGTACTAAAGTACAACGAATTCAACGCCAACTTTTTCAAAAGTCTCAAATCGGCGTGACGACTCCCGACTCCTACGAATGCGACGTAAAAATCATGAGAAAGTGGATCAGCTTCCCAAATTCCAGGATCATCACTCGACAACACCACTGGTAGGTCTTGGGCAAAGAACGCCGCCAAAGGATGGTTCCTCACGTCGTCAACCAACTTCAAAACTGAATTCGATATCACATTTACTTCCAAAGCTATTCCTCTCTTTTTGATTTCCTCTATCAGCAATGGATGTTTGATTAAGGCGAATGCGTGGCCTATGCGCTTACTGCCTAATACAATGGCATCAACTAAATTCTCGTCAGAGGAAGTTCCGTACCAGTTAGTTTCACCTGCATGGAAGAAATAATCCAGATCTTCGCTTGCATTTATAAGTTCAGGAAAGAAATCTTTAATTGGAGCTCCCATGTCCTCTTGACCAACTAAATCGAATCCAGCCATAAATGTAGGCATTCTTCTCTTTATTTCTTTAGCAATGTTTATATATGATTTTACAGTGTTGTTGTCTGTCATTCTCAATGGAGCATAAATAAGTTTTGCTCCAAAGAAATCTGGATATTCTTGAACAAAAAGATCTACAATTTTTTTATAGCTTTCCGCTGTTGCTACAGAGTCATATGTGTTACCTTCCAAGTCATATAGTTCAGGTAAAACGCTTCTTATTTCTAGGTACATCACGTTATCATCCCTAAAAGCCTTCAGCGTATCGTAGAAATATTTTTCCCATACCGG
This sequence comes from Drepana arcuata, assembly GCA_016069955.1. NCBI lineage: Eukaryota > Metazoa > Arthropoda > Insecta > Lepidoptera > Drepanidae > Drepana > Drepana arcuata. Next base: position 57,745 of record JACCPG010002261.1, on the reverse strand, counting down.
CTTGTAGCACATTATGGATGATGTAGTTATGAAGTACTGTTGAAACTTGTTCCAAACCGCATTAACGTCTGTGTAAACATCTTTAGGGTTAGCGATAACGATTGTAAAATGTTTCCTCAGGTCTGCATCAAAACTTTCCACACTATGTGAAGATTCTCTAGCATCTTTCAAAAGCTGCCATTTCGTTTCGCACGAACTCTTGGGTAACTTTTTGGAAAACATAAAATTCACATTATCTCTATCAAAGCATACGTATAAATCGTCCCAGTAAGTCAGTTCTAGCACGTAATCTGGACTCAAAAGTCCGGTATCGTGGGCATGAAGAACAGCTCCTTTAGGCATTTGTTGAATGAGTTTAAACAGCTCAGTTTCTTTAACAGCATCCTTGTATTCAAAAAAGTGTTTTGATAGATTAAACGAACGAGGATTCTGAAAGCCATGGTCTAGTTCGTTCAGCTTCAGGTTCATAATGATTTCATTGGCTTTGATTTCACTATCACTAAGTATTATATCATTGCCGAGCATCACGTCCAGTTCCCTTTGCAGTAGCTCGTTTCGTTCATCGATCACTGATTCTAATGTGTAATTCGACACGGAGGCAAAAGTGAATATTAAATAGAACAGAACAGTCCACATTGTCGCTGATCGAAAGCTGAACGTATACTATATTAAAATCTATTATTTGGTGCAAGGCTGCTGTGTCAACAATGACACATGACAAAAAAATACTTACGATAGATAAAGCAATCTGAGGGCACGTATCGCCGATAATGATTGTACTGCATACTGGCTTTCTACTGCGGTTTTGTTTGATTGTAAATTACCCAATAGTAACAATGGGTTCAGCTACAGAACTTTATTTATTTAAATGAATAGATAACGATATTTACAAATGGAGGATATGTGTAACCGAAATCTCTCGATGAATTTTGCTTGACAACTTTTACTTGATACTTGCAACGTTTTGATTTAAGCCTTCTTCTGCCTTCTGATTTTTCTTCTTAACCGACTTCGGAGGTGGAGTTTCTTAATTCTTCGGAATGTTTCCTATCTGAATTGACACCCGGAATATCTAATATTAATAAGATCCAATAAGTGCTTTAGTTTTTTATATTTTTATACCATTAACAAAAAAGGTAAACAAGCACGTGGCCCGCGTTATGGAAAGCGGTGACCGCCCCTTATGGACCTGGAACACCAGGGGTGTACCTATAGATCACACATAGCTGACCCTGCGGGAATCTTTTCTCATAATATTGAAAATAGATACAGAACTAAAACATTATACAGAAGATGTTGTACACTTTGGGTAAAACCTCTACGGTGAGTTCATTCCACAGCCTGGACATTCTCGGAAGGGTTCTCGAATATTTGAAACCGTGAATTGCAATGCGCTTGGGTACTTCGTTTTTATTTAAACGCAATACAGTATTTATATGTATACATACCTAAATGTATATATAGTTTATTCACATCATTGTTATATAAGTATTCATTTATATTCGAAACCGACGAGCATGTATGAAGAGACTGATGAATGTAGACGACGTGAAAGAGATATGCAAGTCTATAGAGAACTGGCGCTCTATACTCTCTGCCTACCCCGTTAGGGACTCGGCCTATTATTTCTGACAAATACATACCTAGATAAGAATACTAGATACATTACATTAATGTGGACGTGCTGTAAAAATAGTTATTGTAATTGGGAACCTTATCTTTGATCTTATCACTACGGCCGTGAAATTAACTTGGAGAGGAGTGCTGTAGTCGAACTCATTCGACGGGGTTAGGAACTATTCTCATTATAGTTCGGCAAGCTGTGGTAAACATATATGGCCTACCTGATGGTAAGCGGTTGCCGTAACCTATAGCCTATAGATTAAAGCAATACCTAACGTATCATACCCACGTCGCCAAACTTATTCCGGATAGTGTTGCTGTACTAGCATTATAAGAGACAAAGTAATAAAAATAAATACCTAAATAAATGCCTTGGGCATATTCCACACAAATTGACCTAGTGAATTAAGCAAATTAAGCAATTTTGGTAACTACCTATATATCCTCACGCCTTCCCACAAGGGTCCCCGAAGGGGTAGTTAGAGATGTCTAGTCTACCCACACAGCCATTTTCCGCCAAAGATATATTTGAGCTATCAACGTGACAGATGGCGAGTCCATCGCCGTTACTCAAGCACGACTATACATACGCCTTTAAATTGCATCTCACACGTATGCAGGGTCCCTCTCGATGTTTTCTTTCACCGTAATGCTCGTGGTGTGACTAATCACTGTACTTAAGTTCAGAAAAACTCAATCGTACAGTCGGTTTTCCATCTTGAAATCTTTGTGTTGCAGCCATCTACTTGAAACGTACCACGACATAGATATGTATTTATTTAATATTCTCTGTGCCTACCCCGTTAGGGACTCGACGTGCTGATATGTAATACATAGATTTTATCTAATATAAGGGATTTATAGAAAAGTAAGTAAAATAAAGGAAGAAGCCGCAGTCTTTGATACCTACATTGTAACATCAAAATAACGCCCGCTTTGCCGTAGAAAAGTTGAAAGATACGACGGCACTTGAATCTACAAAACGTCAAGTAGTTAAGTGAAGTACTGCGGGGAGTCGTAATTAGAAGATTAAAAGCGAAGGTGACAACACTCGTGCATTACAATCTCGCAAAGATCCATCTCTATAACGTACGTGATGCTGTGTTGATATGTATATACGTATTACCCTTTTTTTAACGAACGCACGCGGGGCGGTACTGCGAAGTGGTGCTCAATCCTTCTCCAACCCTCTAGGTGCATTAAATCAGCATGGCGGATGGCGGTCTTTGTAATTCTTTTGATTTTTTTTAGCTTCTCCGCCTTTGAAAGCGAACCCTTTCGATAGACGCCGTGGGCTGTAATTCACACCGCTCTGGTTTTTGGATCGTTTGCGACGTTTTTTTATGCTTTAAACGTTTTGCATACTCGTTTTATTATAGTTCGTAAACTTCTGCAGTAACTACTTAGTCGTTTTTTTCGAGGAAACGTTTTTACAAATTTTACTCTATGAAATTCCCCGAGGGATGTGTATTTCATAAAGGCGGGGGAGTTATTCCAACTTCAACCTTATGGCTCTTCTAGATTAGAGTAGGTTCCTATTTCAAATAGAAGTTCTATTTGAGATACTCTTTTCTTTATTTTGAAATATAGGCAGGTACTTACTGGCCCGAACGTACGATATTTTCTAATATAAAAAAAAACTACAAAAATCAAATCAAATCTTACGCTCATGAAACCGCGGGCACAGTTAGTAAATTATATTTTTAAATAAACACCTTGGGACAATACCACACAAATTGTTATAGCCCTAAATTAAGCAAAGCTTGTTTTATGATAGCTGCATAACGATATATTTACTTAGACAGATTTATATATACACAAATACATAGGATATCCAAGACTCAAGTACAAATACTCGTGTTCATCACACAAATATCTGCCATCAGCAGTAATCGAACCCGTGACCTCAATATTCGTAGTCAGGAGCTCTAGCCACTGGACCGGATGGCCGTTGTATTACATAATATACGTAATATAATGTTTGAATTTGTGTTTAATGTAACATTATCATTATCGACTTTGGGGTCAGGGCATACAACTACACCATATAAATCAACCGCAGTTCACAGCCGGCAACGCGTCGCGTACGTCGCGAGTGCGCAATCATGCGTTATATTATTGTCATACAAGCGTGGCTTCTCGCCTACGCCCTATGTAATATAACAGACTACACAGAACAGCGAGCCAGAATCCTCAAAACCGAAAACCGATTGACCCTCGGCGGCAACATAGCACTCACAGACAAGGAGAGCATCGTAAACGTCTGCCTGATGCAACACAAGTTCAACGAAATCGATTATGGATTCGACAACCCGCAGTATTTTAACTTTTCGCACCACTACTTCACTTACAAGGACAAAATTAAGAAATCCAAAGTGTTTAAAATTATAAAGGCCATGCCTAAGGGAGCAGTGCTCCACGTTCACGACATGTCTCTATTGGGATCGGACTATCATATGAAGCTGACATACTTGGATAAATTGTACGTATGCTTCGACAAGCAAAACGTGCTTTTGAAATTCGCCAACGTAATTCCCACCGATGTTTGTAGTGATAAGTGGAAGTTAATGAGTGAAGCCCGAAATTCTTCTTCGAACATCACGAAGTTTGATGCGGATTTAAAAAAACACTTTACGATGGTTGTTGATAACCCAGACATTGTATACCCGACTATCAAAGATACATGGACTACATTCATGAATTATTTTCGTAATGTATACCAAATGCTGACTTACAGACCCATATGGGAGCAGTACTTTTACGACGCGCTAACCAAATATAAAGAAGATAATATTATGTATGTGGAAGTGAGGAGTGTTTTGCCGAAACTGTACGACTTAGACGGGACAGTTTACGAACAACTAATTACTGCACTGGCTTACAAGAAGGTGATCAAAAGATTTCTTAAAGAAAATCCAGACTTCATTGGAGTCAAATTGATATTTGCACCCTCAAGGAAAGTGAATAGGGCTGAACTTGCAGAATATCTGCTTTTGGCTAAGAAAATTAAAGACAATATAGCGGATATCTTTGCTGGCTTTGATCTCGTTGGTCAAGAAGATTTGGGAAATCCATTGGTCGAATTCGTGCCTGAATTGATCGATGCAGCTCCGAGTTTAAACTACTTTTTCCATGCAGGCGAAACAGATTGGTATGGAACTCTGACAGACGAGAATTTACTCGACGCAATTTTATTAGGAGCTAAGCGATTAGGCCATGCATACGCTTTACCGAAACATCCATACCTGATGCAGGAAGTACTGAAGCGGGACATTGGCTTAGAAGTGAATATTCTTTCAAATACTGTCCTATCTTTAGTGCGCGACGTGAGGAATCATCCACTTAGTGCATTCCTAGCAAATGGACTGCCTGTTGTATTATCCAGTGATGATCCAGGTGCATGGGACGCGGAACCTTTGTCCGAAGACTTTTATGTAGCGTTTGTGGGAGCAGCCAGTAAATTATCAGACTTGAGAGTGTTAAAGGCCTTAGCAATGAACTCTTTGAAGTACAGCGCTCTCGAACCTAGAAAGAAGACCCAAGCCTTAAAGAGGTTTAATGATAAGTGGAATGAGTTTATAAATAACTTTGACTGTTCTTTGTATTAAATGGGATTAATACATATGTTTTTTTTATAATCGTGTGTTTGGACTTGAGAAGTTTCGGTTATATTATGACCGTCTTTTTTCATTAATTAAGTGTAATTTAGACCATCCTATACTTGATATTGTAAAAGTATAGATTTATTTTTATTTTACACGCAAAAACTACTGCATTTAAAATGGATACAATTTTGGCACAGCGATAGATTTTTAGCTGAAATCGAATTTCACGCGGGGCGCAAAGTATTATTATAAATTAATAATATTATTATAACATATAAATAATTTGTACCTGGATAAAGACTCTATAGATCCTTTTCATTATTATTAAAACATAACCCGGCTACACATTAGTTTAGTACATATCAGTTACTCCTATACTACACTAACCGTAACTAAGCAGTAACAGCTGGCCATCAGGCGTGCCTGCTTGTTTGCCACCCAAGTGGTATAAAAAAACATTAAAAACAATGTTAAATACAAAGAGGATTATAGATTATAATTAGAAGATTACATTTAACATTTCAAGTTGTCAGCGTCGGCGTTGATGGGCATCATTTGACAATCAAGTTCCCTCAGACGAGAGCCTTTTCTTTATTAACTTACAATGCTATGTTTTGCTAGCATATTGCAGACAGGTCGTTACTTTTTTTTTATTTCTAAAATAAAATAGTTTATTTCTCACCACTTGTTATAGCTATTACATTACGTTTAATGACATCCGAATAACATTGCTTTAGGTATAATACGCTTTACTATATCTGGTATAATATATTAAGTTCTCAACCAAATGGCATCATTACTCACAATTGTTAATTAACAAGTCTAACAAAAATTTGTTGAAGCTGTCTCCTGAACTAGGTGGGACCTGTATCTCAGGAGACAGGAGGCTACTATTTCTGTTAGCCTAGTACATGCACTGTATTCAACAGACAAGTAGTAGGTATTCGCTCAAAACACAAGCTGCAAACAGCAATAACGCGTTGTACAAACAGGATACCATTCGATTTTATTTCTTATTCACTTGTAATAAGGGATGTTGTGTGCAGTAAAAGTTTGATAAATCAAAGTTGCCATAGCCTCAGCCGCGAACTCGTGGATGACACCCTTGAAAGGAGGGTTCTCTTCACTAACGAACTCATTGTCTGTTCTATTCCATCTGCGCTTTGAACTACTCACGCGTTCAACTACCCTGGTAGAAACCTGCCTTTTACAATATTGTTTTGGCATAGCCACGTAATTTATGGCCAAATATATAGAATAAAAAAAAATTTTATAAATAAGAGGAAGAGCTGTCGTTCCAGTAGTTCGAGTAGTCGCCTGCAACACCGCAACAAACCGCAACAGCCGTAAGCAAGTTCGAATCCCGAATATTACCAATGTGTTTCTGAACGTAAGTACAGTGATTAGCTGAGGAATAAGGAAATAAAATCAGTTTCAGTAAGTTTCACCGGCTGTCACGTTAACACCTAAATATATCTTCGGCGAAAGTGGATGTTCCATTTATGTTTACCCTCTTAGTGACCCATATGGTTTAGATGCCTATTTTCATTGCAAAATCCCTCACTAATAAAAAAACATTAATCAGTGACAAAGTTAGTAGATTAATGAGCGCCGAGATTTGTCGTGAGGCGAAAGCACTCGCAATATTTTTTTTATATTCTAAATAATATGAAAATCAACCAGTATTGAGTTATTGAGTTAGGAAAAGAGGTTAACGTTCGAACGTTATAACGCCAATTGAAGTGTCTAGTGATGTACAACAACGAACATAAGCGAGATTCTCTCGTCTATTGTTCAAATTTGGAGTTCTATTCAACTTTGATCAACTCCATTCAATGAACAGTTATGAATAGGGAACAATGTGGAGTGACGTGCAATGCCAGAGATAACATAGTAGTCGTACTGTTACCACGCACTGATAAGTACCTACATAATACAGTACAGTACAGTAGTATAAGTACATATTACACGCTACTAATTAGTACCAGCTGTAAAATTCGTAAGTTCGAGTTAGTCATAATAAAAACGTAATAAAAATCTACATGTCACTGACATTATGTTTTTTTATAACTTTATGACTTGTAAATAAACTTGCTGGTATGTCCCGAAAATTGTTGCACACCGTCAAAAAGCGCAAAATCGAATATCTGGGGCACGTGTTGCGCCATGACAGATACCAGCTGCTTCAACTAATATTGATGGGCAAAATACAGGGAACGCGGCGCTCTGGAAGGCGAAAGAAGTCCTGGTTGCGAAACATCAGGGAGCGGACCGGAATCAGCAGTGCAGAGCAACTATTCCGGATGGCTCAAGACAGAGAGATGTTTTCCGAGCTAACGGCCAACCTCCAGTAATGGAGTGGCACTTTAAGAAGAAGAAGAAGAAATAAACTTTAGTAAATGTTGAATATACAAGTGGATATATAACTCCTTGCTCTTTCCGTTAGTTGGGTCTCCCTGCGTTTTTTTACTATAATTTTGATATAACATATAAATTATTATTTTAAAATGATATTGAATACCTATAAAATACAAATTTATGAATATGTATAAGAAAATTGCGAAAAACAATACACACTCAATTAAACTTCTAAGACAAACTACTACCTAGACCTACTTAATTATGTATATTAAACAAAAAGAAAACTTTTATTGTACACAACAAATCAAACACAGATATTTTTACAAAATATACACATTTACAAAGTAAATAAAATTGGAGTATCTGTTTGTAATAACCGCCTTTTCCTAAATACATATGGATGTATACCTACACGGTATATATATATATATATTTATTTTTGACCACTAGGGTGGCAAACAAGCCTGCAGTCCGCCTGATGGCAAGCGGTTACCACCGCTTTGATATATGAACGTTTGAAAAACTAGGGGTAAATAAAAAAAAAATATCTTTTTACTATTTATGTCTGTTTGTTTGTTCCAACTAATTTCTAAAAGGCTTGACCGATTTTGTAAAAAGCTGATGTAAAAAGGAGTAACCTAGGCTACTTTTATTAAAAAAACAGATTTTTTTTCTGTTGAATTCCACGCGGACGAATTCGCGGTCATAGGTAATTAAAACAAAAAATATATATTATATCTACTCTACACTAACAAATGAAAATAATCTTATTCAATTATTATTACAACAAATGAAAAACTAATTAAATTGACTACACTCAAAACATTCAAATGAAATAGATAGTTAAAATTTCCTTCCAAACAAATTATACTGCGATCGCAAATATTCGCAAAGTAGGTAGGTATTCTAAGTGATTTCCAAGGAATTTTATGAGGAAAATCAAGGTGTAAGGCAAGTTTTTCATGGAACAAATATCCAATCAGATATAAAATATAAATTTCGAATTCCAATCCTATTTAAATATTATTATATATATTCTCGCCATCTGTCACGTTGGCACCAAATATATCTCTGGCGGAAAGTGGGTGTGTGGGAATTTATTACCTATACACCTCTGCCTACCCCTTCGGGGACCCTTGTGGGAAGGCGTGAGGATATTCATCTATATCAAGTTCGTATCGGCGTTTCCGCCGGAGATATGTGACAGATGGCTACTCTAATTGTCGTCTATCAAACACGAATGTATAGATAGTGCCATCCACGAAGGCGGGCCCCACCAATTTCTAGTCGAGGGGGTCGCGGGGTGCTTGGTGTATGACGCGAGCGTTTTTGAAGTGTGCGTGTGCACTCATAGGTAATTAGTGTGTACCTGTAATACTCACACATTAGTGGAATGTTGCACACTTATATTATAAATTTTATGGAAGAAATTTGGGGCGGGTCTTCGTGTATGGCACTATCTATATGTTACTTAAAACTTTTTTTATTTCTTCTAACTTGGCTGATAGGTACCAATAACAATAGTTACCCTTAGTATAACATGCGTCATGCTATAGATAGGCCCTAGTAACCGCTTATCTTTAAGCTAACCTTATTCTTATTTGTCACATTAATGCTATAAAAATAATGGAAGTATGGAAACTAGTGAACGATACATATGTATCGTATTATACGTAAATAAACAAAGGTACCTTTATTTATTTACGTATAATCATTAGGAGACGACCGTCTGGTCTAGTGGTTAGAGCTCCTGACTGCGAAACTTGAGGTCGCGGGTTCGAATCCCGCTGAGGGCAGGGCTTGGATGTCCTATGTATTTATGTATATATATAACATATCTATCTATATAAGTAAATATATCGTTGTCTAGTTACCATAACACAAGCTTTGCTTTATTTGGGACTAGGTCAATTTGTGTGGAATTGTCCCAGGTATTTATTATTATTAGGAATTCATGAGTGTGCAAGAAGTTTTGCGAGAGGGATGCGTGACAGTGGCATGTCATTTTGTATATTTCTTTATTTTTGTATTATTATATGATTTAATGTTGAATAATTTTTGTCGTAATGAATGTAATTGGTATGTTTATGCTGTTTTAATTATGTAAAATAAATAAATAAATGAGTAAAGTACACTTACTTATGGATTCCCGATGCATATACCTGCTTGCTTGATGCTCACAGAATTGCTACGTCAAGCAGGAACCGAAATCGCGCATATATCTCAAACTTAGCAGCCAGGAGAAATCCCGGATCTCGCCTTGAGCCTAGGCTGAGGCTAGGGCCGTATCACGATACGGTTTTATGCATTGTAATGTATTGTAAGGTGCGTGATAGGCGGCGGTCCTCAAGGTAGCTCCGTGCCTTGCGATTTTTGCGCGTCGCCGGGGCACGCCGTAACAGCCGTCCGGCCTATGCGCATAGAGCAAGGAAGTTAAATCCCAGAGCAAGTGAACGAATTTATATATTTTGGAATCATATTCACGCAAGATAGAAAGTATTGCTAATATATTTATTTATTTATTCAAGGCTACTGACGTAGTTGACAAGATATATCTAACAACTAGATGTTAAATAATAATATATAATATATCCTCACGCCTTCCCACAAGGGTCCCCGAAGGGGTAGACAGAGGTGTATAGGTAATACCCATACACTCACTTTCCGTCAGAGGTATATTAGGTGCCAACGTGACAGATGGCGAGTCCATCGCCGTTACTCAAGCACGACTATACATACGCCTTTGAATTGCTTCTCAGACGTATGCAGGTTTCCTCTCGATGTTTTCCTTCACCGTAAAGCTCGTGGTGTGACTAATCACTGTACTTAAGTTCAGAAAAAACTCATTGGTACAGTCGGGATTCGAACTAGCGACCTTTGCGTCGCAGGCAACTGCTCGAACAACTCGGCCACCACGGCTTCATTATTTGTTAAATATTTAGAAAATCTTTAGATGTTAAATATTCGTTAAAATACCATTACACTTACAAGCGGCGACAGCATGCACACAAATTAATTAAAAGCACAGAAAAATGTGGATAAATTTTTAGTCCATTGAAATGTTACATTTTTTAGGCCTCACCTTGCGTTTCTTAGAGGACGCAATTTTATTTTTTTGATGTGTAGGGGGGGTAACTGTAAAGCTAAAATCAAGTTTGTGGGGTCGCCACCCTTGTCCCACGGCCGCCATCTTGAAAATAGGGGTTGAAACGGTTTTTACGATATATCTCTTAAACTATTTATCTGATAAAAAAATTTGTTAACGTTTTTTGTTGCTAATTAAATTCTCTATAACTTTGGTCCAGTAATTTTTTGTCGTAAAACTATAAATAAAAAAGTTATAAGTGAAAATGTTCAGAAATTCGAGAAAAAAATTTATATTTTTCGATATAACTTTTTTTTTATCATTTTACGAAAAAACAATATCAGACCATTTTTGTAGATCGTTTTTTAAGGAACAACTTTTATAAGCAACATTTTTTCATTAAGTCAATAGCTAAGGTTTTACAGCGCTCCGAAGTGAGTACTATTTTTCAGTACTCTTAACTATACATATTTTATACATGGGTACTAATAATGTGTCATCAGTTGTTTATTTATTTTTTTTATTTTGTTATTATAATTCTTTTAATTAGTAATTTTGCAATGTTATTAATAATTAATTATTGACTCTTTTCCTCACCACCCACGAGGTAGAGTCTGGAGGCGCGTTTTTTTTTACGTGGTATCCCCAATAGGCCTAATCCACGGTGATTTTATAAATTTGAACTACTCCGTCCTCGGGCTTTTCGATGGACCAGGCTGCAGCTCAGCATCGAATCGGTTTTCTGAATCAAATATCAGTGGGAGAACTGGAGAAGGAAGGGGTGTCAATGTCGGCGGTTCATCATCGAAGTCATTTTCGTTTGTTAATTCTGAGAGTTCCATTACGTTGCTGCAAGTCTCTCCAGAACAATGGAAGCACACTGCGGAACATTTTAGCCCTGCTTTTCGACATCCACACATCGCTCCACAGTTTCCTTTGCATTTACAAAAGATCAATTTAAGAAGCTCAGGGGGTGCTGGAGGTTTAGAGCTCTGCACTGGCATTAATTATTTTCCACATTTTTTCCAGCCCCAGTCTTCAGGATCATTATTATTGCCAAGCCACGACTGGACCTGATGGTAGACTCGGAAAGTATGAAAGCGAGCTGTGTCTTGTGTTGGAGGAAGTGAAGATAAACCTGGACAGCATTCTCGGTAACGGCCGTCACATTTAAAATTATTTTAAAAATCAATAATTGTAAAATTCTGTAATGGAGTGAAAAAGAGTCAATAATTAATTATTAATAACATTGCAAAATTACTAATTAAAAGAATTATAATAACAAAATAAAAAAAATAAATAAATAACTGATGACACATTATTAGTACCCATGTATAAAATATGTATAGTTAAGAGTACTGAAAAATAGTACTCACTTCGGAGCGCTGTAAAACCTTAGCTATTGACTTAATGAGAAAATGTTGCTTATAAAAGTTGTTCCTTAAAAAACGATCTACAAAAATGGTCTGATATTGTTTTTTCGTAAAATGATAAAAAAAAAAGTTATATCGAAAAATATAAATTTTTTTCTCGAATTTCTGAACATTTTCACTTATAACTTTTTTATTTATAGTTTTACGACAAAAATTACTGGACCAAAGTTATAGAGAATTTAATTAGCAACAAAAAACGTTAACAAATTTTTTTTATCAGATAAATAGTTTAAGAGATATATCGTAAAAACCGTTTCAACCCCTATTTTCAAGATGGCGGCCGTGGGACAAGGGTGGCGACCCCACAAACTTGATTTTAGCTTTACAGTTACCCCCCCTACACATCAAAAAAATAAAATTGCGTCCTCTAAGAAACGCAACCCCAAATGTAACTTTTCAATGGACTATTTAAGAATATTGAAAGAAGGATAACTGACGGTAATAAAGTGAATGGGGCCATGTCGACGTTGATGGGCAGTAAAAGTCTGACCAAGAATGCTCGCGTAGATGTACCTACACAAAGCAATATTGATGCCCACTTTATCGGCAGCATATCCTGGGTGTTTTATAAGCATTAAATAGCCTAAATGCAATTAAAATTGAAAAATTGGCCTCGCGATTTTAGATAGAATCCGCAAATCACCTTGCGTGAATTAGGGTGTGATTGTAAGGATGAAGAAGGCCATATAACCAACATAACAATGTTGGTTTGGACATATAGAACAGATGTGTGAAGAAAGATTGGTGAAACAGATACACAATGCGAAAGAGTATCGAAGAAGCGCCGTAGAAAGACCATGTTCCAACCACCTGGATCAAAACGATCGGATACCTACTCAAGGACTAGTCTTTGGTGTGAACGGTGTGAACAAGAACTCGGTGTGTAGATATGTATGTAATTCATCTTTATTCAAATCACCAGAGAGAGATTTGCATACGTCTTATTATTACTCTTTTTTACTTCTACTATCTCTAATACTTCTTTGATAAAACACTCTCAGGCAAAAACCAGACAGCCGTCAAAAATAATATACCCGAAGTATACTATAATCATAGATAAAATAAAACGTAGAATACAGTAAAGGTTCTTTATTTAACATAATATCGATGAATAGTTAAATGATTGACATAACATACCTACCTCTGGTTTATTAAAGTCTTCTGAATTTAATATATTTTTTTTTTTATAAAATAATCATTATTACCCTTTTGAATCAGTTACTTAGCGATGGAATTGCACATCTATGGTCACGAGTTCGACTTTATGTATCATCTATCTACCTACAGATGATATCGTTTTAAGACAGGTGCAAGATCGTTAACTTACTGGTCCGAACCCTGTCGGTAAAAACACAGAACATATAATATGTATCATTTACATCTATACTTATATCAGTAGCAATGAAATTAAGTAAAGGGCTCTTCATAGTTGTCCAGTACAAAAGTCTTTCTTATTGCGGAGGGCCACATCTAGTTACAGCAGTAGAACTCTATCAACATTTATACACTGGAGTAAATAAAGCATATCCATTGAATAAAAATAATATTTACTTAAAATAACTACAATAGAGATAAAAATAACGCGTGAACTAATCTTCGCCGGCTGGCACAGCATCTTCTAATCTCTTTATGTACTTCACTCTCAGCTCGGTTACTGGATCACCTTTTAGTTGGTCCTGGAAATAGGAACAGTACTCTCATATATAGTCTGCATTCACAGACCAGACACCATATAAATCTTCGTGTCATTCCAAGAAGGGGTAGTGACACATACTTATCACAAGCAATATATTTAGGTGCCATCATTACAGATGGCGATTCATCGCGATCACTTGGAAGCAGTGGGATTAAACCCATTATGCTGCCAACACACTATAACTCTCCGAACACAGAGTGGCAACGCGCAATTGATACTCCGGTATCGTGAGCGTAAATAGGCTACAGTAACCGTTTCCCATCAGGTGAGCCGTATGCTAGTTTGCCACTCTTGTTGTATAAAAAAAAAAAACTATTTCGAAATAAAAAATATACATAGTGTTACCTGGACAAACCAACACTGAACTTCAAGCTGCACCATCTGCAAAGCTCCTCTTATGGCACCCGGTATTAGAGCACAGTACTTCAGGCCGTTGCTGGGCATTTCCACCCACTCACTTAGTGGACACTGATCCCAAACTAAAGAGAACTCATCTCCCCCGCTGCTCCAACTTGTAACTGTAGGCTGCATGTTAAGATATAATCTGGTGGAAGAAGAATAGAAGGTTAGTATTTTTGCATCATGCAATTCTATTATTATTATAAACATGAACTTTTGTGAGTTGTTCCTCTTCCTTGCAAATATTTCACACAAGGTTGATTATTAGCTGCTATCAACTAGATTAACGAATAAAATATGTTATATACCCAAAAATATATATTACCAATTAAATTACATTTTACATAGCTGAAACTGCTGGGCACAACTAGCATAATAAATACACCCTATCAAAAAAATACAACACCTTGCAAGTTTATAAGAATTATCAGAATAATTAGAATAATACCTCATATTTCAGTAGTTGGTTGGGTATGGTCATACTCATGGTTGAGTAGTTATGGGATGAAATTGTTACAGACAAACATAGTTTCATCATCCCTCTTATTATATTTATTTCTATTTGATCAGAACTACAATACTTTACCTAAATGCCTGTTGAATCTTATCTGCCGTCTCCCGCATTTCCAGACATCGCGTTGAGGTAGTTCTTGCCAGAAAGTCTTCAATGAGCCTCACGCCCATATTATAACCGATTCTTTCTAACTGCTTGTTCACATCATCTGTGTTTTCAATTTCTTTGAGCATCTGAGATACTAGAGCGCCATATGTAAGTGTTAAGAGCTCAGAATTCTGGAAAATACAAGTAAAATAATAGGCGTAAACTTTGACGGATAATTTTTATTTGTTGTTGCTTCTCTTTTTATAACTTACAACTTTCTTGGCGTCGAGCCTGGATGTTTGTCTAGACATTTTGACCTGCTTTTTGTTGAGCAAGTTTATCCGTGGTAATCTGAAATGTTTTGTTCTTTAGAAAATAATAGAAATTACACTCGCAAATTAATTCTGCTTCAAGTTCGTGGCTAGCTGTCACTTGTCAGTCAGTCTGTCGCTATGCTATCAAGTAGTCTATGGTCGCTATCCTGCCTGAGCCAGTTCAGTTGCCCCTGTCTGTCAACCAATCATTAACTGTCATTCAAGTAAAAAAAATATTTTTATTCCTTGGGTCGATCAGTATAGATCAAAAATGATACTGCCTTTTAATTGGGTCGTAAATGATTTCGTTAATGAGAATAAAACTAGCATAAACTGATATCAAATATATGTTTATGAATAGATAGAAATGTAGTGTTGTTAACATTATTATAATTAGTTGTATTTTCCGATACATCTTTACTTATAATTAATGCTCTTTATTGTGACGGTAGGTACAAATTAATAATAAATATAAACTAACTATAAATAGAATAAATGACCCAAATCTGTGTCACGCGGAAGGGTGCCAAGAAGACTAGCGGCATTGCCACGTTGTATGGCAATGCTGTTTCGCTGAGCGAAATATTCGCCAGCCCTCTTGTCACGGGAGACCTCAAAGAGTTTTCGCGAGAAATCCCTATGATACTGCCTAATTCTAGGCACTAGCACACTAGTTTTATTAATTCATCTGAAATATAAATAGCGAAATAGCTATTTATATTATACGATTCGCATTGCCTTCTTACTGAAAGAAGTCGCTTATTTTTATTGTTCTTTATATGTATTAAATTTTCAAGTTAAATGTTCATTTTATTTTAACGTTGTATTGGTTGTTCAACTGAAAGGATGTCAATATGATTGTTAAATAAATAAATACAAAAATTTCAAGTCAATTATCGCCATAGAATTAAGTTTATTGAATGTACATGTAAGATGATTTTATGATTGCTTTTTTTTAATATTGAACTGATAATTGATATCGATGATGTCTTCAATATAGCCTAGGTAAAAAAAAAAAGTTGAGCTATTGTTTTGTTTACAATCAAGAGAAAACGAACGAATGTCAAGTCAACGTCGTCAACTATTTCAAAAATTTTACTAGCGGTTTTTTAACAAAAATTGTATTGTTTATATCAATCAATATCAGTTATTTGTTATAACTATGAAATTATGGATTGTGATGAAGCGGAAACTTCGGGTACTGTGAACATTGTTGACGAAGTCGAATCTCGGAGTCTTCCTCGGACCGCAGTGAATTCAGTAATACTGGATTACTATAAAAACTTTGGTAGGAAGAGAGATCTGGAGCAGTATTTCTCACTGTCCACAGCTCAGGGTGAAATTGCAGATCCGTCGGGTGTGTTTTGGAGGAAAATGAAAAGTCAGACTGATTCCTCAGACTCTGCAGAAGGCAAGAGTGAGTCTTCTCAGGAAGTTTGTCGAATATCTATCAAGTGCTCAGCTCCACAACCATCTAGCTCGCAGGTAAAGAGACATTCCCATCCTTAATTTACAACTCAAGAATATCTATTAAGTTAAAGGAGGAATAAAGAATTTATTGCAACAATTGTTGCACACCATAAGCTTTACGATAGACGAAAACATTGAGAATGTATGAATGAATGAGGAAACCTGGATATGTTAGAGACACAGTTCCAATCTGTGCTTGGGTAATGCCAATGGGCTCACCATCTGTCATGTTGGCAGCTAAAATATAATGGTGAAAAGTGGATGTGTGGATACTATGTACACACCCCTATCTAACCCTTTTGAGAATCTTATTGTAGTATGATAAGTGAATTAGGACAGGATTTGGCTTTTATTAGTTTTTATATACAGCCCCTTGTGCTGGTAATGAACAACAGGGGCTGCATTTGTGATTATACATCCTGTCATGCAATCAATATGTTCATTTGTATTTTCAGGATGATGACCCTCAGTCTAAGACTGAATCAGATTCTCCACCCATTATCACTGAAGACCTGGCCCCAGTTGCAAGACACAGTGACAATGAATCTGTGACATCTGTGAAATCTGATGACAATAACTCACAAAGATGTAAGCAATATTTATGACATTTAGACTGAATTTCATTATATCTATTAATAGTCAAATATGCAGAAGGATCCCAATTATCCAAGCATCTTGATATCTGAACTCCATTTTTCATATTAAAAATACATCAAGTCCTTATTAACTAATCATACTGCCAGTTGCACCTAGCAGTGCTATCTATAGATAAAAAATTAAAAGTTATGATCCCTAAGAAGCCGATTTTCTTGGCTTAAATATAAAGATAACCCCATAGATAGATAGATGGCACTTTACCCAAAACTGATGCTCATGCAAAATTTCATATTGATCCTTTTAAAAGTACCGTAGTGTAACAAAGAAACGAACTCACTTTTGCAATATACATACATATAATGATGAAAATAGTCTAAACTTTCAGAGCTAAAACTTTATTATAATTTGGATTTGTTCCAGCACTTGATGTTCTATTAGATACTTCACTGAATAAGCTGCATTCGCCATCAAGCAGTATTACTTCGCAGCGAAAGTTAGAGTGGGATTCCCTTGCGGATGTTGGCTATGGTAACGAGAGTGACCGCAAGACTTCAGCTTCGAGCCTCAGTACCTTAGAGCGCCTCGCTTTAAACCAGCAGTATTCAAATAATGATACTAAACAGGCTTTAGGACCTCCTACAGCTCATTCAACTCCTTTAGATGAGAATGATAACAAATCGAAAGGAAAAAAGTCCACAAAGAAAACTACAAAGATTTATCAAAAAGATGTGGATTTTGTTGAGGTCAAAGTTCCTCATAGTTTGGACCTACAAACTTCTCAAGCAATCAATGTTAATTTAACGAAACACATATCATTTAATGTAGACCGGGATGGAGCATTTCTGCAAAACATAAAAAAGGATCTTAGTGTGTCACCAGAGAAGTCAGTTGAAATCATTCCACAAGTTCACCAGGATAAAGAAATACAGACTTCCTTAACTAAATCCAAAGAATTGGTCACTACATCTGCTGACGGGCCGTCCATAGCGCCAGTTAATATTCGGAGAGTTCCAATACTGATAAACGTGAACACATTAAGGAAGAAGAATAGGAGAAGAAAATTGAGAGCAGTTAAAAGAACTCTAAGAAACAAAAGAAAGATAGATGTCCAGAGAGGAACAAACCAACCTGAAAAACATATTGAACAGGTATCTGAAGCTGAAAGCTTTGAATATATGCCGGGACATATCTACAACCAAAAACAAATGAAGGCTAATCAATCTAGATCGAACAACACTGCTGGGAATAAATCTAGCTTGGAATCTAGTGGGGCCCTTACTACAGAATCTAGTAAAGACTCTAAGCACTCATTCACCAAAGATTTGGAGAAAAGCATAAAGATACTGACTCACGCTCTGCAACAACGTGTTGATGACTCCAATTTGCGAAGAAAGCTAGTTAAAGAATTGGTACAAAAATTACTGCAGTCACGGTACAGAGACGATGATAGTACCACAGATTTTCTGTCCAACCTAAGTTATAGTAGCAAGAAGTTAGGTTTGGCTGAAGGCAATCATACAACAAGTAGCACCTCGGATGGCAATACTGATAAACTATTGACTAAACCAAAAAAGTCAATACTCCGAGGTGATAGATTTAACCCAAGCGTCATTGCATCTACTTCACAAAGTGCACCGAACCTACCATCGGCAACATGTAGTGAGAAACCAGTT
Organism: Drepana arcuata; assembly: GCA_016069955.1. Lineage (NCBI taxonomy): Eukaryota > Metazoa > Arthropoda > Insecta > Lepidoptera > Drepanidae > Drepana > Drepana arcuata. The sequence continues at coordinate 38,888 of JACCPG010002261.1, read as the reverse complement.
ATTTCTCTCCTTGCTAAAAATTTTACATCATCCAATACTGAATCAGATTCCAGTAAAGAAAAATCATCTTCAGATAATGTACCAATCAAAGTATCTTCAGAGGAGTTATATCAGAAATACTTAGAAGCTCTCAAAAGAGAAGATGCATACAAAAGACATTTGAAAGACAAAGAAATATTTCTCAAGCAGAAATTAGTGAGTTCTGACTCTGTTATGGCTCCAAGACCTGTTAAAAGTGTTAATAGACTGAAAGATTTGATGAAGGATTTGACAAGGAATAATTATGATGATGGATCAGGCGATGCAAGTAAACTAGAGGGTGGTTCGAGCTCTAATTTAAATATGGAACGATACAGTGCTTTGAAGAGCCAAAGAAGTCACTCTGTGTTTACATTTGCTTCAGGACAATCAGAATCTCAAGCAAAAAAGCCCAATTTGAAGAAAAGACTCCAAAGTGATATTAAAGATATGGCTGGTTCCAGTAAAGATGGAGCCTACCATTATTGTTGTTGCCCCTACCACTCGTCGAATGCTAAGGTAGGTGTCTCTGATAGTTCAGTGCAAGTCAACTTAAAATCCTATGACGCTCGAAACACACAAGAAAGAGACGTAGAGCTGGCGAACGCTGATCCTTATCAAGCTAGTAATACAGAGTGTAGACGGAATTTCCCCCAGATTGTACCAGATAACTTGACGGGTGACATTAAATATGTGTGTTTGTGTAATAACAAATCTACAGTTTCACGAGATCAACAAGATAGTTTTTTGATTTACAAATGCTCCCGTCTCACTAACAGGGGTGTTCAACTTGAAGACCGAGATGTTGAAGATGACAAATTGCGTACTCAAAATCAGAGTAATAATCCGTCTACTTCCAAAGGCCAAGCGCTACCAAAGCCTATAGTAGAAAAAGACAGCTTTAGTTCTATCAATACACACGAATTAAAAAGATCATCCAAGTCTTCACAAACAAATTTGGCAATAAAAATGTTGTGCCAAAAGTACAGCAACAAGAGCATCACCACATCTTCATCCTCGGAAGGGAATAAAAACATTGGTATAAGGCGAAATGGCCCATCAAACTCAGGTAATGGGCTCCAAATCATAATTTGTGAAGGAACAAGATGTGTGCAAACAGAAATTAGCATCAATCCTAGGATATCTGATCCCTGTTTGTCCGATATAACTATTATCAGTGATATTGACTGCGTGCAGCTAATTAGCGAACAGTACAAAAAGGTATTTTCTAAGCCAAACATTGAGGCTGCTGACTCGCGTAGTATTCACACGCAAAGCGATGACGATGTTTACTCAGGAACAGGTTTTGATGTTAACTTCAATGAGCCGACAGACGATTTTAATACACGCGTTGTTAACAAAAATATCCAATCAGATTTTGGCAAAAACAATCCTACTGATGTCAATTCGGATAATGTACCTTATTATAATGATAATGAAGTTGACAATTATAAAATTCCTATTCAGGGTACTAACATGATGCTACTTGTAAGCCTCGGCGCACAGGAAAGCAAGCCTGAAAATAAGAATGGCAAGGTCGTTTCTCAAAATGTTGTAACCGATAAACCCGCACTTGCCAATCAAAGTACTAGTTTGACTGAGGAGTGTTCTAAAGGAGTTCAATCTCAAAGCACTGATATTTTTCCTATAATTAGCAAAATATCCGGATCTATTGACAAGGTTGGGAGAAGTAGAAATAATTCGATAAAAGATAGTCATTTGGTGATTGATAAAAAGATTACACCATATTTTGAAAGTCCCAGAATAGCTACATCGCTTAAACAAGACGACCAAAATTTGGTGCCTGAAAAAAAATCATCACCGCCTTTTAAAAGTTCTCGATTGGTTACTACATACCTTTTACAAGACGAGCCTAAATTCAGTACATATCCAAAGCCTGACGACGGTAAACTATTACGAACCAATACAGACATAGGCAGATATGAAGATAAGAATTGCTGTGTTCAGACTGATGACATCAATAAAAATGAAGTAGAAACTCAATTGAATCAGTTTTCGCAACCATCTAGTACTACTACTGCGTCTGACATAAGTAAACAATCAAAATGCGACTGTGAAAAGAATGCCGAGTGCAATAATATATGCCAGCATACGTGCTCTAAACGCGGAGAACGCATAGAGAGCATTACTAAAGAGACAGACGTCGTGAGTAAGAGAGAGTGTGGAGTGCAGAAAGATTTTACTGATGAAGAATTACCACAAAATATACTCACTGCAAAAGGTGACTTAGGGAAAACATCGGGCAGTGTAATGCAGAGTCCCTATAAAGGATCCTGTCACACAAAAGACATAGATTATGAAAAGCTTCAGCATCTGACAAGAAAACCTTTACTGAGACAGAATGCTCTTGAAACGAAGGATATGACGGAGAAAAGTAGTTCTGACAACCAAAGCAATGTTGCTTACGTTGAACATTTGCAAGCAAAAATAATTCCTGAGACAAGTACAGATAGTATGAAAGACAATGTATTGATCAAAGATCCGATTCTAACCATGATACACGACATAACTAAGAGATATTCAAAGAATGAGGTCGAAAAGAACAAAAGGAAGAAATGCTTCAAAGAAATAATGACCGTTTTGAATTATCTATTAGATACAGATGAATCTACAGACCCAGAGGAGAAAGCAAAGAATTCTGGGAGTGTTGATACACTCATTGAAAATAAAAATGCTGCTGAAAAGAAACTGGAATCACCACAACCGAAAAAGCTTGTTGATAAAGGGGTTCAACTGTCTTCGAAGAAATATAGACTCGACTCTAAGACCTCTACGGATCTTCCTATTTCTACCGATATCCCGAGCACTTCATCCGATTCAGCCACATGTAAAGTGCTGAATAAAATTAAAAGAGAATGTGAAAAGTACCACCAGAAGCGTTGTAAATCTAAAAACTACGACAACTCGAGCAGCACCTCAGTGCACTGCGAGAAGTGCAAGCGAGTGCACGCGTGCCCCTGCAAAAGCCATCGATGCAAAAGCCACAAATCGAGGTCTGCAGAGAAGATTCAAAAGAAATGTGTAGCCTACAACTTGATCATTCAGACGTCTGAAAGTATGGTTAGTGAAGAAAAGACGTCGGACAAAAAACACCGTCCTTTGCAAAACATTATCGTCAAAGTCCCGTCCAAGCGTAAACCAGAAAATATACCTTTTAAAGAGATGTCGGCGAGAATAGAGAAGTGTCAACCTACCTGCAGTCCGCGCAGTACCAAGTCGCATAGATCCAAGAGTTGTCCCAACGAGAGCGAGGCGTCGAGCATAGACGGCGGTAAAAACACACAAGTTTATACTGTAAGAGATTATTTGGAGAAGAACCGTCCAGACTTTGTGGAGAAGTGCTCGAATCGCCAAAACTGTTTGAAGTTCATCAGTGAAGTAAGGTGAGGAATGATTTTAAATTTCCAAACACCTAATCATTTCCTGCAGCTGTAAAGCTTGTGGTGAGATAACTGACTGTACTCCAGATACTAGGATATTCATTGACACTACATAATGACTGCATATAATCCTATAAACTTTAGTATTCTCTTAATGTGATTTTTCTATCACTGTTTAAATAGTGTTAAGTTACTAACTTCACTCTAAAGTGCAAAGTCCTGTCCGTAGAAATCATGTCATATGTTATGATCTGAGACTGGAATTGTGATACGACCACTGATGCTGCTCGTATCACAAATTCCTGAATAATTCTGAAGCATGTGACTTGGTCTATGTAGAATTTGAACTGTGAATAGCCTTTTTTCCCCCTATAAGTTTGATGATTGTAAAAATCCTTAACTTGAGAAATTATTGGTTTCTCATACAAAGGTTAACTCTTACTTCACCTCCTTGAAGTCTATAAAGTCCCATTTGTCTCTCCAAGTGACCGAAATTCATCCAGATTGGTTCTGCATTGTAGGCGTAAAACCATAGATGATAGACAAGTTACAGACAGACAGTTTCCTGCTGTGGATAATTAGCTCACCAATTTTTCTTACTTCAGAAATGACGACCCTAGTGCTACACCGCATTTGAAAATGGTTGTCGTTCACACCCCAACTTGTATGGGAAATATGGGCGCGTGCAATATGTACTGCGGAGGTACTATTCTAATATCATAGTTTGCTAATTGGCACCTACATGCCATAGAATGAAGTTTAAAGTTGCTTGAGTTTTTGTAGGTGTACCAATGTGTTACAATTCGTGTATTGACCCGTGTGATCCTTATATGCAATCTGTTCCGAATGAAGTAACAAGACTTGGTGAGTTTACATTATATTTTTTTGTAGGAACGTCATTTAGAAAGCCATTTTAAGGGCCGGTTGTCTCAAATAGTTGCGTTGGGCGTTTGTTAATGTCAATGAGTACAATGACGCCATTGTGTGATGCTGCAATTAACGTCCAAATTTGATGCTGACTTTGCTGAAACAAGTCAATTTATTTCGTACGTGTTTGGACAAATGGCCGTGAGATAACCGGCTTTTAGTAATAGTAAAGGTGTAATGATGTTGTAGCACTTGTAATGAGCGAACAGAATAGTTATGCCATACATTTAAATATTACGATTTGAAGAGTTATTACAGAAATACAATGGTACGTTTCTCATAGGTATTGTGTACGCCGGGAAATAGGTTTGTGAACTCGAATTTTACAACTCATAGCTTGACTTTAGAACGAGATGCAGCCCTGTGATATTATGCGAGGACCGTCGCAATAAAATAACAACTTTTCCATTACGTCATTTGTTTTTTCAGATTTCATAGCATTTATTAGAGTCGTAGTATTTAAGCCTTTTTGGTAATGCTTTCAGGACAAATGAACGTGCCGCCCAACGCGACCTGTTGTCGGTATACGTGGACAGGAAACAGTTGCGCGAACTCACATCAGATGAACTGCGCCAATTCGCCCAGGAGGTAGGCCACCAGCTTCGACATAATAGAGGTATGATCATTGTCTAATAAAAAGTTATGTTAAACACGCCACAGCTTTTTGTGACTATGGCAATTTCATGGCATGGAAAATATCAGTTGCCTGAGACACAAAGATCTCGAGTCGAGAATCTCGACTGAACCAATGAGTTTTTCTGAACTTAAGTACATTGATTTTACACCACGAGCTTTGCGGCACCAAGGTAAACATCGAGAGGAAAACTGAAGTAGAGAAGTAGTTCAAAGGCGTGTGTCATCGTAGTCGTGCTTGAGTATCGGCGATGGACTCGCCATCTGTCACGTTGGCATCTAAAATATATCTCTGGCGGAAAGTGGGTGTGTTGGTACTACCTATACACCTCTGCCTACCACTTCGGGGACCCTTGTGGGAACGCGTGAGGATATTATAACACAATGTTCCTATTTGCAGTGGCGTCAAAATTCATTAGTGAGCGTGAAATGAAAAAGCATTCGGAAAAAATATATAAATCATTGCCTGAAGTTGTTAAGAAGAAAGAAGATATAAGGAAGGAGAATATAAAAAAGACTAATTTGTTGATGGCCAGTATCTTCAAGCGGGTGAGATTTTTTTTTACTTAATAACGCCAATCTTATTGGAGCAAACCGAATAGAGTGCTAAAACATTGGGCAGGCAGATACAGTGTACTGTATACTGGCGGGCATTTCTCTCTGTACTTCTTTTTCTTCATCCACAAAAATAATGTTACTGAAAATTACGGGAGCGTGTTGAACTTTACGTACCCTCCGATAATTTCACAAAAATGTACCTAGTTTCAAACTAAGCAAAGCTTGTATTATGGGAACTAGAACTGGAACAACGATATATATACATACTTATATAGATTCGCAGCCAAGATCTCCGATCAGTATACCAGACGCCAATTATGCATTGATTAATGTAAAACTAATTATTATACATTTGTTAACCTTGCAGACGAGGAGAAGTGTGGTGTGAGACACAAACTTTGCTTTCGTGCTGGAAAACCTTTTATTTTACCTACTTATATTACCAATTTTTTCCAACATTTCGTCCTACTGACAGTTTTACCTTTTTCTGTCCAATTGACAGTAAAACCTTAAACCTACTTCAACAACATTTCTGAAACTCGCAAAGTTTACCTGATAAGACTAGATTATAAGTTCCACTGTATACATATTCCTGCTATTGTAAACTTTGCTTATAATTTATATTTTACTACAACATACATATCATCCCGCTGAGTCCCTAACGGGGTAGGCAGAGAGTTTAGCGCCAGTTCTCTCTTGACTTACCTCTTTCGCTTCGTCCACATTCATCAGCCTCTTCATGCATGCTCGTTGGTTTCGAGTACTCTTGACGTTCCCGTCCTTGAGCGTCCAATCGATTAGATCTAGATAAGTTATTGTATTACTAGATAAATTATTATTATAATGTTCTTTTGTTATAGAATCTTCAAAGAAAAACCCTGCGAGGAGCTGTGAATATCTCGAATTACAGTGATATCATTAAGATTTGACATTCGTATACAAGCACTGTTGATATTTAAACATGAATTGTTATGACTGGCTGGTGATTGTTGTTAAATCGGCCTTATTTTTGTATCGAGAGTCTTTGACCTCATTTTTTATTGTTTGAAATGACATTTGACATTGATTCAATAAAGTTTTAATTGTCCTATGATAAAGAATGAGTTTCTTTATAAACAAAAATATTTTATTTTTAAATTAATGATGTACTCACGTCGCGTCTCGCAAGACGGGGTATGATAACCTTTGCCAGTTTTCAAATTTATTCCTTGAGTCTTAAACTTCTTAAGTCTTAACCTTATGAAACTAAAGCACGAATGGACACAGCATATACATACATATCATCACGCCGAGTCTCATGGGCGGAGAGAGTAGAGCGCGAGCTCTACATAGAGCGCGTATACAATTATGCTTTGACGTAGGTGGTAGAACAGTAGAAATGTTATCCAAGTCTAAATGTACGACGAAAGTTACAAAAAAAATCTTATCCCGACGTCTTATCTTATCCTTATATAGGATCCCTATACCTTAACCCATCTAGGGTTATCGTTATACAGTTCTCCAAGTCTAAATGTATGCAACTTTCTAGAAATGTTATGGAAGGAATACAACACGAGATTGTTTTAAATAACTTGGTTTATGATAGCTTATGACGGTATCAATTGTCTAAATTTTGTAGGCATACAGTGCGTATATAAATGTCACTCCTAATTAGTGTAGGCGGTACTTTTTGTAGGCTCATTTTTATATAAATCCTCACGTATAGCCAGATAATAACACATAGATAAGTTATCTGCTCTTTATCAGAGCATTGACTAGATTGTAGACAATTATTATTTCATTGTATGTTAAAGGAAAACATCGAGAGGAAACTAGCATACGTTTGAGAAGAAATTTAAAGACTAGCAGTAGTATTGTTTGAGTAAACTCATTGTTACAGTCGGGATTCGAGCTTGCTATCTTTGTGTTGCTAGCAACAACTCGAAATAGATAAAACTGTTTCTAACCTAACCTAAATAGTATGCAATCAACTGTACCTACATAACCGTTTTTACAACTCCGGCTATAACGGGTACGTCACACAGTAAACTGGATGGGACTATCTGTACGTCTCATGTCACACATTAAACTCTAACTTACAAAACTTGGTATCTCACCGTGACGTGCATTCGCCAACGTTATTCAAGCCACATATTTTCGCCTAAGAGTTGTACTTTATAACTGGTAGGGCACAAAAGGGTTCCTGTTGGATATTGTCCTAGCCCCTGTGGGGTAGTACCTTCAGCTTACAGAAAATCTCAGCTAAATATAGCTGATTCCGGATACTAATGTTGACAGACACATGGATTAGTTCCTTCCGTTATAACTCTGGTATTGCTTGGGACTATAGGCACAGGATACATAATAGCACTACGTACTATAGGCTACGAGAATCGCTTATCATCATGTGGACTCACTGCTGGTATGTGGTAAACAAAACTAGATTTATGATAATATTAATGAAATTAATATATAAATAAATACTTGACACTGAGTTTAAATATGTTTACACTAAGTCGCAGGGACACATTAATAATAATAATTTCTTTATTTTCTCACACAAAAGTAAGCTTAACACTTAATAACGTGTGAGACTGATACCAGAGACAGGTATACATACAATACCTGTAGTACAGGTCACCAGTGCCCTACTCTGCTACATAGAGGATTAATTTTACTTAGGTACATTAAATGTGTAACTTACGGTAAATATAATACCTATTGTGTAAGTGTTTGTGGATGGGTGTGTGTAGTGAAAGTTATGTGTGGGAAGATATTATGACTGTATTGTGTACGTGTTGTTAATTGGGAGTGTAAGATGCGTTCATTTGTGTATTGTGCATGATTGAGTTATAATGTGTGCGGGATACGAATGCGACATTACTTCTCTTTCATATCTAATACCTCACGCTACGATTCATTCATCTACACGTCTTTAGTGTTGTGTCTACTGTCGTGCATCGTGGTGGATTTTGCTGCTGTGAGTACATTTAGTATATAAGGTACATTCCTGTCAAAAAAATATATAAATATACCTACGGTCTAATTGAGAAATCTCCTGTTTTCTGTTCTTCTGTAGTCTGTGAAAAAGTGCTTAATATCAGATTTGTAAATAACTCTAGTACAAGTGAAATATATTTAATTTATATAATAAGTATTTCAGAAATTAAAAACAGCATTAATTACCAAGTAATTTTTCGTCTCCAACAGAAATATGGTAGAAATTAATTGCTATGATTCCGTGCACTGGCACTTGGAGGACTTAGGAGCGAGGATAGTCGCCAAGACGGGGATCCCATCAGATCGCTACCATTTTGGCAAATTGATACTGCAGAGCTTTCAAGACGCTCCAGAATTTATTTTGCATGTGAGTAGTATTTTAATGAAGATTTATTTATTTATTTGTGCGTGGTGGTGGCAGACTGGTTTTATTTGTTACTACACACTTGTATCTGTATCTATGAGTTTTTCTGTATTTAAGTACAATATCAGACCACAAAACTTGCATAAATCTGAGATTAAATCTTCTCTGGGTGGATCACTGTCGAGAACCTTGTCAGAAAGAATATTAAGATGGGTCCCGGAAGAGGTAGGCAGATCAAATCAAATCAAACCAAATAATTTTATTTCACATAGGCCTAGGTGGGCACTTATAAAACGTCGAAAAAGGTGCACGGTTCGGATTGGTCGCTTCCATGGAGAAGAACCGGCAAGAAACTCCATGGTTACTCTTTGATAGGCAGAGGTGTGTAATAGTATCGATACCCTTTTATCGGAGATGTTTATCGTGCCAGCGTACAGATTGCGAGACCATCGCCTCATACACGACTATACTATTTTTAAGATGCATATCTTCGAAATTCTTTTCAACCGTATCTCGACGTATTCCAGCAACGTGAAGCTCGTCCTGTGGCTAATCATTGTTGTAATTAAAAACCTTATGGGATTCGAAATAGCTATATTTGTGCTGCAGACGACTACTCGAAACAATCGGCCTCCACGGAATATTAACCTTATCTAAATTGATATTATAGAGAGGTTATCTCAGGAACTATTATTATAATAACCGAAAAACTGGTCAAACCGGACTTATAAGCTTATCGACTCGGAACATTACGTACAATTCACACTCACCCACGATCATCACTCACACACACACACACACACACACACACATACACACACACACACACACACACACGCACACACACACACATATAGACTAACTTGTACTCAAGATATTTTTGTTTAAATTAATATATATTATAAATATTTATTCAAATCTATAACTCACGCTTCTAATGTTTAACCAAATTTTGATTGTCATAATATCTTATATTAATTCCCAGAGGCATGGGCCTGCTCATCATTAATACAGGCTGTCCTGCAGCCTAGCAATGAGAGCAGTTGCAAATGCACCCACCACCTATCCTTGTAAAAATCATTAACTTTTACAAATAATTCACTATTTAAGCATACCTATGTAACCCATTTGGTGAAATAAATTATTATTATTAATTATTATTATTAATAAAATAATAATAATATCCTCACGCCTTCCCACAAGGGTCCCCGAAGGTGTAGGCAGAGGTGTATAGGTAATACCCACACACCCACTTTCCGCCAGAGGTATATTAGGTGCCAACGTGACAGATGGCGAGTCCATCGCCGTTACTCAAGCGCGACTATACATACGCCTTTGAATTTCTTTTTAGACGTATGCAGGTTTCCTCTCGATGTTTTCCTTCACCGTAAAGCTCGTGATGTGACTAATCACTGTACTTAAGTTCAGAAAAACTCATTGGTACAGTCGGGATTCGAACTTGCGACCTTTGCGTCGCAGGCAACTGCTCGAACCACTCGGCCACCACGGCTCACAACTACGCTCAAACTATTATTATAGCCCGTTAATTGAGTAATAATATATATCACCTTGTTATTACCAAAGGGTAAGTAGGTATATATATATATCCTCACGCCTTCCCACAAGGGTCCCCGAAGGGGTAGGCAGATATAAGTAGGTATATGTATTATTAAAGTTAAAGGCGAGTGAAACCGAGTGAATTGACTAATTAATTGTGTTGTATATGCAACAAATGTATTATGTATGCAGCCAGCCTATTAATGCTTACGAACGAAGTATGATCGTATTGCAGACTTTTTGGGGATGAAAACGCGCTACATTTACCTTGCATTAATATTGCTTAAAAAAAAATTTCATTGGTTGATATTCCCTCCTCTCCACGTAGAGTGCTTGGAAGAAAAGTGAGTGTGTCGATACTACCTCAACACCTCTCCCTTCCTCTTTGGGGACCCTTATGAGCAGGCGTGAGGATATATTTTTATTTATTTATTATTATAAATTATTACCGTTATATGCAGCGCACAAAACTTTCAAACTTTAAAAAGGAATATTCTTTCCCCGTTTTTACAAAAATGGGCTATCCAACACCGGTAGCTTCTGAGATTAACGCGTTCATCCTAACAAACACTACAGCTAAATAGATAAGTACTGATTTTCTCACTCCTCAGATAGACGGTGCAATAGATAAATCCGAAACATTTAATGAGGCATTGAGAAGAACAATCCAATGTGCTGTCAGCCTTAGGAAAATCGGAGTGGATCGGGGAGATGTGATAGCATTACTGGCACCCAATCATTTGCATTTGACGATACCTTACTATTCGGCTTTTTACCTAGGAGCTGCCATTTCTCCAGTGGATCCCAGTCTGGGTGTTCGTAAGTTTAATTCCATAATTCCATTGTAAATCTTCTTAAATACCTTTATGGAAAGTTGCCGGGTGGTCTTGTACAGGGTTCGGGAACTTCTCCCATAACCCAGTTTATAATACCCCCAGGGGGACGGGAGGGGGTGCAGGAGACGAAGAGAATCTCACTACAAGCATGATAATTTAAAGCTACTTTTAACGTCCCCTTAAGGGATACGTGGCAAGATTTTAAAATAACCTTTGCTTCGTGCGATCTAGTTGGGACTTAGTCATCCTCTACCTGTTCTTCTAGACTTTTGCATTTGATATCTTCTTGATAAGTTAAGTTATTTCACTTATTATTTCTATATGAACGAAAGACTTGAAGTTTGGTTCATTGTCGATTACATTAAAATTATGAGTATGTATTTAAAATATTCCAGGCGAGCTGGAAGGAATGTTTCTTATCACAAGACCAAAAGTTGTATTTTGCCAAAACGAGAAACTGAAGCAAATACAACAGGCTTTAAAACAGGCTGCGTTGGAGACAATGATTGTGACATTCGATGAAGGCAGCGATGTATGCAACTTTTCAGAATTCATGAAAATGGGTGATGATAAGGCCTTGGAGCATTTCAAGTAATAACTAAACTAAGGTTTTATATTCATAATCAAACATGATGCACGCACTCACAGGCACACACACACAAACAACCAACAAAGTATAATACACAATAACGTATTAGGTCTCTAGTCTTAGAACTAATCGAAACTAATCTATTATGTTGAGCATTTACTTACACAACTTAAGTTAAAAAGGTAACTGATGTTTGAACCTGCAATATTTGCTTTGTAGGCGTCTATATACCTTAGCTTTGACTCAGTTTTTAAGGAGTCAGTACTTGGACAAATTCCTCACTTCATGGGCGAGCAATAAATTCTTAAGGGTTTTGTTTCATTGCAGACCATCGGAATTTGACCCTGAAGATACTCTTGCGCTCATCACGTTCACTAGTGGTACCACTGGACTACCTAAGGCCGCTGCTCTCTCACATAAAAACATTTTTTTTTCGCTACCTACCTTGTGGTATGTTATTTTATATTTATTATCTTCACGCCTTGCGTCTATAATATGGAGATATATTTAAGAGTCCGATGGCAGATGGTAAGCATTGTCTGTGTCTCAAGGACGAGTATAGGTACGTATTTGAATTACTTCTCTAACGTATGCAGGATTCCTTCTCGATGTTTTCCTTTACCGTAAAGCACATGGTGTGATTAATACGTAAGTACGTAAGATACGACTTTAGTACAGTCGGGATTCGAACTCGCGATCTTTGCGTCGCAGGCAACTCGAACCACTCGGCAACCGCGGCTCATTTATCAATAATAATCATTAAAACCAAAATAGCTTTATATGTCGGACATATTAAGTAAATTAGAAATGTATGTGTTGATCTGTTTTGTTCAGGTTGTCGTTCGAGAAGTTTCCAACGCCTACTGAATTAGTTATCGTATTGTCCCCTTTACAATGGATGTCGGCTAGTTTACACTTCCTATTTTCTCCCATTCTACGGTACTCACGCTTACAGTCGTCGAAAGCGCTTTCACCAGAGCACATTTGGTTTCTTATTGAGAAATACAAGGTAAGTGCTTGCGTATTCATTTGTTGCTTCTTTTTCTCTCTCGCATCTCTTTTACCCTCGATGCGATGTACTGCTCGCATCTCGCTCACTCTCATTGAGAGTTTGTCTATCCTGAACCATTAGTCGTTCATCACTAGTCCATTGTCTATACTGAACCGATGGTGCTGAAGAAGCAGCTGATTTTCACAAAAACATTAGCATATTATTTGTCATCTGTGCTACGGTCATGCTCTATATTGTATCTGTTTCATAAACTTATTGATGTAAATATTGTGACCAAATAGAAAGGCAAACAAAGGTGTCCTCACGGAGTGACATAGTCGCTGTGCGACAGAACTCCTTAAACAAAGAGAAAAAAAAGGTGAAAAAAGATTAAATAGGCATTATATAAACATAAGCGCAATTGCATATTATACCTATACAGTTCTAGGGAAGCTACTGTAAATATCGAGAAATACCTACGTTTTAATTACTGAAATATGGATCCGCAATTGTTTCTTTAACTGACAGTAGAATGTAGGCAAACGGCACAGCCTTCGGGCAACGCTCAGTGTTCGGGCCATGGGTCGCTGGGGAGTCAAAATTCACGATATTTACAAGGAATGCGTGGAAGGAAAACTATTTTCAATACCGGCAGCTTAAGGGATACACAGTTTCTCATCTTATAGGACTAAGCAAGCACCTGTATCTAGCCTGCATTTTGTAACTCCTTATATCACGCGGGTTCGTCACTTTGTAAAGTAAAGTAAATCGAACCGGAACTCTATATTCCTAGAGCCTATATTTACATGTGTATGTGTTTTTCAGCCCACTTACAAAGCAATCAGTCCCACACTGATGAACACAATTTTGATGAGTCGAGGTCAACGCGATCTTTCGTGTTTCAAATACATTTTTTTGGGCGGAAGCTGTGTTGCACAAACGCTCATAGATGATGTCAAGGTAGGCTGAATAACCTCACGCCTTCCGACAAGGGTCCCCAAAAGGTTAGGCAGAGGTGTATTAGTAATACCCACACACCCACTTTCCACCAGAGATATATTTTATGTTCCAACGTGATAGATGGCGAGTCCATCGCCGTTACTCAAACACAATTATACATACGCCTTTGAATTGCTTCTCAGACGTATGCAGGTTTCCTCTCGATGTTTTCCTTCACCGTATCGCTCGTGGTGGGACTAATCAGTGTACTTAAGTTAAAAAAACTCATTGGTACAGTCGGGATTCGAACTTGCGATCTTTGTGTCGCAGGCAACTACTCGGCCACCACTGCTTGAATGAACCACAAATGTATAATATATATTAATTACACGACAAGATTTGCTGAAGGAAATCGTCGAGAAGTAATTTAAAAATGTATGTACAGTCGTGCTTGATAAAGGCCATGAACTCGGCATATATCACGTTGGCAGCTAAATGTTTATCTGGTAAATAGAGGGCGTGCTACTACACATCCGTGCCTTCCCCTTTAGGGAACCTTGGCATAAGTTTTCGAGCCTTCGCAATCAGCCTTAGCCAAGTTAATTTTAAGTGCTAAGCAAACACTTCGCATCCATTAGAAAATGAGAAAATGTATGTATATACTAATATTATAAAGAGGATTTGTATGTAAGTATGTTTGTAACGAATTGGCTCAAAAAGTACTTGGCCGATTTGAAAAATTATTTCACCATTGGAAAGCTACATTCACCCTTAGTGACATAGGCTATATTTTCTGTTATAAAAAAATATGTCCATCCGTGCGAAGCCGGGACGGACCGCTAGTAATAAATACACCGAAATAAAATCCACTGCAACTTGTACACAATCTTGTGCAAGATGTAGTTCATTTCATCTCACACATTTATTGCATTCGTGTTGTAAAAATGTAATATTATTTACGACTTTCAGCGAATAACACCAGGGACGACAGTTTGTGTTATCTACGGAATGAGTGAAATTGGTGGGATGGCGTTCAATATCGTTGCTCCTGTAGCAGGATCGGTGGGATACCCGACAGGCAACCTACATTATCGGGTAAGCTTTGGTCTACAGTGTATCAGAAAACCTAACAGTTGTTTTCTACAAGTGTTCATAGGATGTTGTCATTATATTCGCATGACGACGATGCAAAAAAATAATGGCTCGTAAGGATAATATTTTAAAAAGGAGTAATACTTACACCGTTGGATGGTTTAATGGGATTTTTCAAAAAATGGGGAAAACGATTCAACGTTTATAACCTTATCGTAACTTCTGTTGCGTAAAATGCTGCATAAAAAAAGTTATATCTTGTTTTTTTTTTATATTCTTTATTCTTATCATAATGGTTCCCATTACGTATTTGTCAAGTTACTTTTTATCATATATATTACATATATACGAGGCCGTATTACAAGTACCTTCTGATTGTGATTTTAGTTGGTGGACATAGATACCAATAAAGTAATAGACAAACCCAATGTGCCTGGTGAATTGTGGCTGAAAGGACCTGGCGTTATTAAGGTGAGGCGACACTAAGATTCCTTTGCAGCAATATTACTACTTGCATACCCTAGCAGTAAACCATATTGTTACGACTTTTTTGACCGACTACACACACACACACACACACACTCACAAACACTCACACACACTCACAAACTCACACATGAAATAAGAAGTCCTTATAACACTCACTACATGCTCAAAAGGAGACTCCAATCATCTTATTATTGTTTTTGAAAATCCGTGGTGGCCGATAGGTCGCCTATAACGCAAAATTGAATTTGGTCGGTCTGTATCACTGAAAGATCGTGAGAATATATGTACATTTGAGAATAGATTCATAGATGTGAAGAAATAGCGCACTATTATATGCGAAAGTTTTTGAGGATGCTTGGCACTCACGCCAGAATGGCTGAACAGATTTGGATGAAATTGGAGGGATAGATATATGAATTAGCATATAGGGTATGTTAAGTAGAGAGGTTGGGAATTAAATAACATTTTACGTGGGTGGACACAAAACCGCGAGACAAAAATAGTCTACTTTAATAAATTTAAAGATTCTGTATAAAGTCATTACAATCATGCCGTGATGATACTTACAGTCATGCGCTATATGTTGATAAGCAACATCAGGTAGCAACATCAGGTCGTATGACCTGATGTTGCTTATCAACTTATTTTATTATCAACGTTATAGTTTTTGGTACACGTTTATCTCTACACCTGTGAAATTTCCATATTATTTAGATAACACGTGTCATAAGATTGTTTGTCGGTACTTCGGCTCAAATCCTACTAACATTATATTCCTTAATAACATTATAAATGTTACTGTAAATTTGTTTGTTTGCTACGCTTTCAAGTAAAACTTACTTAACCGATCATCATGAAACTTTGAGAAGAATATAGGATACTTTTTATTACAAAAGAAATATATATTTTACTACATAATATTTTTTTTGTCTCCCGGTACACTGCGATCTGTCACCACAAGGACATTTATCCGTGGGTTGTTTAGCTTTCTGATTGGCATACTCGGTATACGATCTGTGTCGTATCCTACTTTACTTCTCTGTTGCAATTTTGTGTATCTTGGGGCATCTTTCGTTTCAATCTGCGAGTGATACAGCCTTCCATCAAGACGTTGGCCAGGCTGTTCGGATGGTCTCTAATTCTTTCCTTGTAGGTGTTTGTATGGAAGATAATTTCCTGTTTGACTGCTGTCATGTTCAGGTCGTGATGTAGCTGCTCATTTGTGACGAACCAGGGAGCACCGGTTATCATCCTCAAGATTTTGTTTTGAAATCTTTGTACGATTTCGATATTGGAATGGGAAGCTGTCCCCCAGAGTTGTACAGGTCGCGGCAAATAAGTCTAGCGGTGAACAAAACGTGGTGGGGATTGCTGCGCATCGGTACTGTCGCGCACGCCATTGTTATCTTCACGAATTGGTTACGATAATCTTTACTAATAAAGAACGTGTTTTAGTTTGTCCTTCTTTTATATCTCAGTTAGTTCGTTTAAACTAGTCTCGTGACTAATATATAAATGCGGTGGTAGTAGATATTTATATGGATGGATGTTTATGGTTAATTAGTATGGGAAGGTAGAAATAAATTTAAATAAAAGTTTGACAATTTTTTATTAAATATGTAATTATTAAATGAAATACAAGCTAAAATATTCATATATTTTTTACTTTTAATTTGTTTCAAAGTATCAACAAATCCATTAGTTTCTGTTTTTAAGAAAGAATGCACGTCATGTATAATTTTCCGTGCCTGTCTTCTCAAAACAATATTTCTTCTTGGCATATTCACTGCTTTAAATATACAAATAAACACAAACTTAATTAAAACAGTCTATAAAAAACAAACTTAACAGTAACAGTCTACAGAAAAACACAACGGAACGCGACAGTTCTCCAGAAGTGAGCGGGGCGTCGTATCGGTGCGCGGGACAGGGAACGACTAAAGGGCCAATAAGCGCCTACGCATCCCCGCGCGCGTCCCTTGCACTCTCCCCAGTTATCTTATTTTTGAGTTCTGCGCATGAACGGTCAGCGCTAGACTTATTTGCCGCGACCTATATACCGTATGTCCAAATTGGTTTAAGGATCATTTTGTAGAACAGTAGCTTGCTGCTCAGCGAGAGCTGTGATCGGCGACCTATTAACCAATACAGATACATAATAATATTATAAAGGTGAATTTAAGTATGTTTCTTTGTTACGCTTTCACGCAAAAACTGCTTAGCCGATCATCATGAAACTTTGTACACATATTCTTTAAGGTTATTGAGAAGGATATTTTTATATTATTCTCTACTTTTCTCCTTCTCTACTTCTACTGTTTTTTTTTACAGGAATATTACAACAACCCTAAAGCCACAGCGGATGCGTTTACAGAAGATGGCTGGTACAAAACCGGCGACATTTTTTACAGAGACGAATATTCGTATTATTATTTTGCAGATCGTCTTAAATCGCTGCTTAAATATAGGAATTATCAGGTGAGAAATAGATAACACTAATATGATTGTAGAGTTCGTCTCTATCTTATTATTAAGTTTCTTTGTGATGGATAAACTCAATAACTACCTTTCTTTTTTTTATAAAATCTTTTCATCCATCGAAATTTACGTTATTACGAAAATGAGCTATATATAGTTTTTTACCATTCTCTTCGTACATTCTCGCAATATTGAGTAGATTCTCTTGATGTTCCTGTCCTTGAGTGTACGATCGATTCGATCCAGGTATTTGGTAAAGTGGTCTTCCTCTGCTTCTTCTTGCGCACACTTTCGATTTGTTTTTTTACCTACCACAAGAATGGCAAACAAGCATATGCCCGCTCTGATAGGAAGCGGTTACCGTAGCCTATTTACGCTCATGATACTGAAATATCATTTGAGCGTTGCCACTCTGTTCGAAGAGTTTTACTTTTTTAGCATAATGGGATTAATCCCTTAGCTGCCAACACAATATAAAAATCCTCCCCCACTCCAAGGAGCTTATTTTGGAGGGGTTCTATAAGGTTCTTAATCTTAATATTTACTATAAATTTGTACATCTGTTTCGTAAATTATCTTCACTTTTTTTTTCTTTATGTCCAAACCAATGTAACATGCCTTTCTTCTTCTTTACAATGACACCGACGTTCACGGCAGTTGTATTAATTGCGGATTCGATCTTCAATCGATTTTCGAAGTGGTCGCATCTCAACTGCATTTATGCTATTTTCCCCGTGTCAGGTGTCCCCTCAAGAGCTGGAGGCTGTGATCCGGCAGCATCCAGGTGTGATGGATGTTGCGGTGACCGGTCTCCCGGATCCGGTTTGTGGTGAACTGCCGGCTGCCTGCGTTGTGCGGCGACCGGGAACCGCGGTCACTGCGCAAGAGATCAAAGACTTGGTTAAAGGTAACCGACAATGTGATATATATAGATGAATAGGGCGCCTTGCTATTAGGGGCCATAGTTAGGTACATAATTAGGTACACTTTATGGCATAATAATTATGAGTTTGTGCAGTCCTCATTCTTCAATTTCGATGAGCGAAAGCATTTCTTTAAGTGCTTGCTTAGTACGAAACACTGTTCTTTTTAAATGTCGATATAGTCACATTCCGTTATGGTTTGCTTAAAAGGCTTTTGTTTGTAAGTAAAGACATTAATATTACATAAGAAACCCATTGATTATTACTAATATGAAAGATTCGTAAGTTTGTAAGGATGTTTGTTAGTCAATCAAATTTGGCAAAGACAGTAGTGTGTGTGTGTGTGAGAGAGAGAGATAACACCGTTTATATTACTTACAGAGTCTCTCTCGGATGCCAAGCAGCTGCGAGGTGGTGTGGTGTTTATGTCAGAGCTCCCCACTACAATCAGCACTAAAGTGCATAGAATTAAACTGAAGGAGATGGTCCTTGCGATGGAAAGGGAATGAATAACAATAGGGCTCTACTCTCTTTGCCTTTTAAGGTGGCTTGGTTTGATCTCTCAAGATCAAATAGCATATACATATATAAACATACTATCAAGTGTCAAGTAGCATTAATCACCCTGTGAGTGTAGGCTATAGACTAGAGAGCTAGTCACCCTAAAATCATGTTTTGATATTATAATTCAATAAATATTTGAGGTGTTTTATTCTGATCGTCAAGGGATTTTTCCTCGTAAACGCTGCATGCTTCATATGATCAACATTAACCTGTTATCAGGTCCTCTGTAGTTATTTATCGCATTAGGTACCACCTGTCGTGATAATATAAGTATGGTAATAAATAAATAAAATAAACATATGATTTTTGAATGTTAACCAAATTTATAATTATATCTCATTTTAACATCGACCACTGCCTCCACAATGGGAACAGCGACATCTAGTGTCAAAAATGTTAAAACGGTTAACAGCAGTGATTCACAATAAGAGTTGTTGTGACCGAGTGATTCAAATCCCGACTGTACTAATAAGTTTTTTTGAACT
The DNA here is from genome assembly GCA_016069955.1 of Drepana arcuata. Classification (NCBI taxonomy): domain Eukaryota; kingdom Metazoa; phylum Arthropoda; class Insecta; order Lepidoptera; family Drepanidae; genus Drepana; species Drepana arcuata. The sequence goes on along the minus strand of JACCPG010002261.1, from coordinate 19,065 downwards.
TAAGTAAAGTCATATTTAGTTAACCCCCTAGCATTATGATGAATGAAGAAAACATCGATGGAAACCTGCATAGGTTACGTATGCACGTTTGAAAAGAAAATTAAAAGATGTTTGTATATCAATATATCCTCACGCCATCCCACAAGGGTCCCCAAAGGGGTAGGCAGAGATGTACAGGTAATACCAACACACCCACTTTCCGCCAGAGGTATATTAGGTGCCAACGTGACAGATGGCGAGTCCATCGCCGTTACTCAAGCACGACTATACATACGCCTTTTGAATTTCTTCTCAGACGTATGCAGGTTTTCCTCTCGATGTTTTCCTTCACCGTAAAGCTCGTGGTGTGACTAATCACTGTACTTAAGTTTTAGAAAAACTCATTGGTACAGTTGGGATTCGAACTTGCGACCTTTGCGTCGCAGGCAACTGCTCGAACCACTCGGCCATCACGGCTCTATATTCGTCTAGTAATACAACATGAGATTGTTTTAAATAACTTGGTTTATGATAGCTAATGAAGTGGTTTAAATTGTCTAAATTTTGTAGGCATACTTACAATGCGTATATAAATGTCACTCCTAATTTGTAGACGGTACCATTTGTCGACTCATTTTCATTTCAAAACCGAGGACCGACCTCACGTAAAGCCAGATAATAACACATAGATAAGTTATCTGCTCTTTATCAGAGCATTGAAAAAATGTAGGTAATTTAATTGTATGTTAAAGGAAAACATCGAGATGAAACCAACATACGTTCACGTCACCTAAATAGTATGCAATAAACTGTACCTACATAACCGTTTTTACAACTCTGGCTATTACGGGTACGTCACAGAAAACGAGATAGTGCCATCCACGAAGACGCGCCCTACCAATTTGTAGTTGATGAGGTCGCGGGATGCGGGGAGTATGACCAAGTCTATTTAATTGTAGTGTGCGTGTGCACTCATAGGTAGTCAGCGTGTACCGATAATCAAACATTAGTGGAAGGTGACTAAACTTTAAGGAATAATAGTGGGGCGCGTCTTCGTGGAGACTATCTGTACCAATAAGTCTCATGTAACACATCAAACTCTTACTTACATAACTTGGTACCTCACTGTGACGTGCATTTGCCAACGTTATTCAAGAGTGCGAATCCACGGATTTACATCTCCAATGCGCCATATACTGTCGCTTAGGAATTGTACTTTATAACTGGTAGGGCACAAAAGGGTTCCTGTTGGATATTGTCCTAGCCCCTGTGGGGTAGTACCTGCCTTCGCCTTACAGAAAATCTCAGCTAAATAGCGCTGATTCCGGGTAGTGTTTGTTCTTGGATGACTTGGATTACTTAATTCGTCAAGCTGTTCCACAGCAACTCTGCCCGTTATAACTCTTGTATTGCTTGGGACTATAGGCATGTTATATGCTAGTACTACGTAATGCAATACATGCTAGTACTACGTACTATAGGCTACGAGAATCGCTTATCATCAAGTGGTCGATGATCCCATGCTCACATGCGGCTTGGAATCGCTAAGTCTGAGGAGAGACTTTGCCTCCCGGTGTGTGTTCTACCGCTTGTATAACGGGGAGTATTCTGCAGGATTGTTTGACATGGTGCCCACTTCCACCTTCTACCACCGCACCTCTCACCATCGACGGGGAATTCATCCCCATACCTTGGAACCACAAAGGTCTCGCACTGCGCGGTTCCAAAGGAGTTTCCTTCCGCGATCGCTCGGACTGCGGAATGAGCTCCCCTTTGAGTTTTTCCCTGGAGAGTACAGCATGGAGTTCTTTACCACTTCCAAATCAAAATTAGGTTTGAAACTTGGCAATATCTGTTCATTATTATTTTAAGTTTTTAAATATAATATTTTTTTTATTAGATTTTTTGAGCAATCGATATTTATACATTTAACCAAGTGTTTATCCAAACTAAGACGCAGGGACATTACTTCTGTTTCATATCAAATACGTCACGCTACGATTCAGCCATCTACACGTGTTTAGTGTTGTATCTACAGTCGTGCATTGTGGTGGATTTTTAAAAAGTTGAAGAAAGTGAAGTTTAAAAGGTAGGTACATTCTAGTAAAGAAAATATATATGCCTACGGTTGAATTGAGAAACCTCCTGTTTTAAAGACGGTTAATAAGTGCAGATTTGTAAATAACTATAAAATTCAATAACTATAAATATAAAATTGATTATATATATTTTAGAAATTAAAAAGAGTATTGTCTCCAACAGAAATATGGTAGAAATTAATTGCTATGATTCCGTGCACTGGCACTTGGAGGACTTAGGAGCGAGGATAGTCGCCAAGACGGGGATCCCATCAGATCGCTACCATTTTGGCAAATTGATACTGCAGAGCTTTCAAGACGCTCCAGAATTTATTTTGCATGTAAGTAGTATTTTAATGAAGATTTGTTTATTTATTCGTTTTATGTGTGTGAATCATTGTATTTTAATTCAGAAAAAGTTATGGGATTCCATATTGCTATCTTTTTGCTGCAGGCGACACTTGGCCACCACGGGTATGGCTAATCTTATCTAAATTGATATTATGGAGAGGTAGAGTAGAGCGGTAATCTATATATATATATATATATATATCCTCACGCCTTCCCACAAGGGTCCCCGAAGGGGTAGGCAGAGGTGTATAGGTAATAACCACACACCCACTTTCCGCCAGAGGTATATTAGGTGCCAACGTGACAGATGGCGAGTCCATCGCCGTTACTCAAGCACGACTATACATACGCCTTTTAATTTCTTCTCAGACGTATGCAGGTTTCCTCACGATGTTTTCCTTCACCGTAAAGCTCGTGGTGTGACCAATCACTGTACTTAAGTTTAGAAAAACTCATTGGTACAGTCGGGATTCGAACTTGCGACCTTTGCGTCGCAGGCAACTGCTCGAACCACTCGGCCACCACGGCTCTCTCTCACTCACTAAAAATCCTATTTGAAAAATGTTTACCTTAGATAGCCCGTTATATAGAGCGCCATTCAAGTACTCTTAACGTTCCCGTCCTTCAGAGTCCGATCTATTTGATCCAGGTAGTTGGAACGTGGCCTTCCTCTGCTTTTGCTTTGTATATCTGTTTCGTAAATTTTTCTTCACTCCTTCCTCGTTTCCTCCTTCCTTCCTTTCCGTTAATTCAGTGATAATATATTATATCACCATGTTATTGCCAAAGGCAACTGGCAGTACTCCTATATGTATATGTACTGTTTCATTTGCCTACCCCGTTAGGGACTCGGCATGATTATGTATGTAAGTTAAAGGCAAGTGAAACCGCGTGATTTTGATAATTATTTGTGTTGTATATCCAACAAATGTGGCGACACTATGCAGCCTTTAGCCTATTAATGCTTGCGAACGAAGCATGATCGTATTGCAGACTTCTTGCCCTCAGAAATGTTACACCTTATTTGGGGATGAAAACGCGCTACATTTACAACTATCTTGCACCCGCTTAAAAAAATATTTTATTGGTTGATTTTCCCTCCTCCCCCATAAATCCCCCCCCCCCTAAGTCGTGCTTAAGTATCGGCGATGGACCCGGCGGTGGACCATCTGTCACGTTGGCACCTAAAATATATATCGGGAAATTGAGTGTGTGCGTACCACTACACCCCTCCCTTTCACTTTTGGGGAAGGCGTGAGGATATATTATTATTATTATATAGGATTATTCTCACTCCTCAGATAGATGGTGCAATAGATAAATCAGAAACATTTAATGAGGCATTGAGAAGAACAATCCAATGTGCTGTCAGCCTTAGGAAAATCGGAGTGGATCGGGGAGATGTCATAGCATTACTGGCACCCAATCATTTGCATTTGACGATACCTTACTATTCGGCTTTTTACCTAGGAGCTGCAATTTCTCCAGTGGATCCCAGTCTGGGCGTTCGTAAGTTTAATTCCATAATTCCATTGTAAATCTTCTTAAATACTTTTATAGCATTTTTGGAGCAGGACTACTTAAGGGACGTCCAATTAATCACGTGTAATCCTGGAAGGGTCACTATGTGAAGATGTTCTATGAAGGGTTTGGGGGTCTTCTCCCACAACCCAGTTTATAATACCTCAAGGTAAAGGGGGGCCTTGTGGGAGACGAGTGGACTGGACTTCATTAGAGAAAGTACATATGTTTGTTTGTCTGTATTGAATCTTGAATCTTGTTTGAATGTCTCAGCAATGTATATTATACTAATATGCGGTTACTTAGGAATACATCTCCCCTGAAAGTTTGCTGTACAAGCCTGCTGATTTTAAACTACTTTTATCGGCCCCCTAAGTGATACGTGGTAAGATTTTAGACTTAATTCTGCTACTTCGATCCTCTACCTGTTCTTCCAGACTTTCACATTTGATATCTTTTTGACTAATGACGTTATTTCACTTATTCTTTCTATGGAGGTCATTATGGATTACATGAAAATGATAAGTATGTACATACATACATATCATCACGCCAAGTCCCTAACGGGGTAGGCAGAGAGTATAGAGCGCCAGTTCTCTCTAGACTTACATACCTCTTACGCTTCGTCCACATTCATCAGTCTCTTCATACATGCTCGTCGGTTTCGAGTACTCTTAACGTTCGATAACGATAAGTATGTATTTAAAATATTTCAGGCGAGCTGGAAGGAATGTTTCTAATCACAAGACCAAAAGTTATATTTTGTCAAAACGAGAAACTGAAGCAAGTACAACAGGCTTTAAAACAGGCTGCGTTGGAAACAATGATTGTGACATTCGATGAAGGCAGCGATGTATGCAACTTTTCAGAATTCATGAAAATGGGTGATGATAAGGCCTTGGAGCATTTCAAGTAATAACTAAACTAAGGTTTTATATTCATAATCAAACATGATGCACGCACTCACAGGCACACACACAAACAACCAACAAAGTATAATCTAAAGGCTTATAAATATATAGGCATTTCATATTTTAGGAATTGAGAATTAATCAGAATTAATCGAAACTAAAATCTATTATGTTGAGCATTAACTTAAGTTAAAAAGGTATTTGCTTTGTAGGCGTCTATATACCTTAGCTTTGACTCAGTTTTTAAGGAGTCAGTACTTAGCCAAATTCATCACTCCATGGGCAAGCAATAAATTCTTAAGGGTTTCTTTCGTTACAGACCATCGGAATTTGACCCTGAAGATACTCTTGCGCTCATCACGTTCACTAGTGGTACCACTGGACTACCTAAGGCCGCTGCTCTCTCACATAAAAACATTTTTTTTACGCTACCAAACTTGTGGTATGTTATTTTATATTTATTATCTTCACGCCTTGCGTCTATAATATGGAGATATATTTAAGAGTCCGATGGCAGACGGCAAGCCATGTCTGTGTCTCAAGGACGAGTATAGGTACGTATTTGAATAACTTCTCTAACGTATGCAGGACTCCTCGATGTTTTCTATTGCCATAAAGCACATGGTGTGATTAATCCCTGTACGTACGTAAGTACGTATGTTCAGGAAAAGTCATTGGTACAGTCGGGATTCGAACTTGCGAACTTTGTGTCGCAGGCAACTCGAACCACTCGGCCACCGCGGCTCATTAATCCATAACTATAATTATAACCAAAATAGCTTTTAATGTCGGACATATTAAGTAAATTTGATATGTACCTATATGTTGATCTGTTTTGTTCAGGTTGTCGTTCGAGAAGTTTCCAACGCCTACTGAATTAGTTATCGTATTGTCCCCTTTACAATGGTTGTCGGCTAGTTTACATTTCCTATTTTCTCCCATTCTACGGTACTCACGCTTACAGACGTCGAAAGCGCTTTCACCAGAGCACATTTGGTTTCTTATTGAGAAATACAAGGTAAGTGCTTGCGTATTAATTTGTTGCTTCTTTTTCTCTCTCGCGTCTCTTTTACCCTCGATGCGATGCACTGCTCGCATCTCGCTCACTCTCATTGAGAGGCCATTGTCTATACTGAACCGGTGGTGCTGAAGAAGCAGCTGAAAAGAGGTTCACAAAAACATATTATTAGTCATCTATGCTTCGGACATGCTCTATAATGTATCTGCTTCATAAACTTATTGATGTAAATATTGTGACCAAAAAGAAAAGCAACAGCGAATAAATAAATATAATCTTCACGCCTTCCCACAAGGGTCCCCGAAGGGGTAGGCAGAGGTGTATAGGTATTACCCACACACCCACTTTCCGCCAGAGGTATATTAAGTGCCAACGTGACAGATGGCGGGTCCATCGCCGTTACTCAAGCACGACCATACATACGCTTTTGAATTTCTTCTCAGACGTATGCAGGTTTCCTCTCGATGCTTTCCTTCACCGAATATCAAATAGGCATTATATAAAAATAAGTGCAAGTGCATGAATTACAGTTCTAAGGAAACTATTGTCAATCACGAGAAATACGTTTTCGTTACTGAAATAGATATCACATCTTATACAATTGATCTTCCCAATTGTTTCCTTAACTGACAGTAGAATGTAGGCAAACGGCACAGCCTTCGGGCAGCGCTCAGTGTTCGGGCCATGGGTCGCTGGAAAGTCAAAATTCACGATATCTACAAGGAATGCGTGGAAGGAAAATTATTTTCATTACCGGCAGCTTAAGGGATACACAGTTTCTCATCTTATAGGACTAAGCAAGCACCTGTATCTAGCCTGCTTATATCACGCGGGTTCGTCACTTTGATTGTAAAGTAAATAGAACCGAAAATCTATACTTCTAGAGCCCATATTAAGCTGTGTATGTGTTTTTCAGCCCACTTACAAAGTTATCAGTCCCACACTGATGAACACAATTTTGATGAGTCAAGGTCAACGCGATTTGTCGTGTTTCAAATACATTTTCTTGGGTGGTAGCTTTGTTGCACAAACGCTAGTAGATGATGTCAAGGTAGGTTGAATAACCAACTATTTATTAAGAACACCACAAGATTTGCGATGAAGGAAATCGCCGAGAGGAAACCTGCATACGTTTGAGAAGTAGTTTAAAGACGTATGTACATTCGAGCATGATAAAGGTCATGAACTCGGCATATCTCCTCCAGAGAACCTCGGGAACTATCTCCGGGGTACCCAGTACCCATAGGCGTTCCACAGGTTTAATTCAAAAGGCTTATTATAAAACATCAGAGTTTAATGATGGCCATTCATGGCAATGAATTGCTCCTCTTCTAAAGAGTTTATATATGTAACTTTAATCTTTTCTACCCCTACTTAAAAGCAAACCGGGGAGTTTGTTTCGTCGTTTCTTCTCCTGGTAGGTATTTTTTCTTGGAAACGGTGGTAACTTTAGTTTATATTAAATATGTGATGTTCAATAAGTGTTTCCTGTGTCCCTTACGTTGAATAGAATATTTTGATTTTGATTTTGATATATCACGTTGGCACCTAAATGATTCTCTGGCAAATAGAGGGCGTGCTACTACACATCCCTGGCTACCCCTTCAGGGAGCCTTGGCATAAGTTTTCGAGCCGTCGCAAGAGGCCCAGCCAGGTAAATTTTAGGTGCTAAGCAAACACAGCTAAGTGCACCCTCTGTGAGGTTCAGACCTCGGCTTAGTGCTGCTGATTCGCATCCATAAGAATATGTTTTTCGGTGTATTCGGAATACCGAAATAAAATCCACTGCACCTTGTACACAATCTTGTGCAAGATCTAGTTCATTTCACACATTTATTGCATTCGTGTTGTAAAAATGTAATATCATTTAGGGGGCGTCCATAAATTACTAGAGGTGTTTTTTTTCTGGTCCTCCCTCCCCCCCCTTGTGAGATGTCGTGAGATTTTATTCATCTCCATTCTTACGTAAATGCTCAGCGCGTAAGCTCTCGTTCATCGAGTCGCGCGTTCGGCTGACAGTGGCGCGAAAACGAAGGACGGGCTACACTGTACCGCAAATTCAGATTAAATTGAGCTAATGATCTTAATCGCACTACTTAAGATTAAATCTTAAGCATGTACAATCTGGATTAAATGGACCAAAATAGTATAATATGTTTTTTGTTTCAATCAGAAAAAAAATTGCGTGATATTTTCCGAGACACTAGGGGGTGTCTCGGAAAACTCTCCAACGTAAGATTATGAGATGATATACGAGAAGATGAGATTTGACTCGACCTCCTACCTCCTCCCTCCCCCTAAACATCTCACTTAATTTATGGACGCCCCCTTACCACTTTCAGCGAATAACACCAGGGACGACAGTTTGTGTTATCTACGGAATGAGTGAAATTGGTGGGATGGCGTTCAATATCGTTGCTCCTGTAGCAGGATCGGTGGGATACCCGACAGGCAACCTACATTATCGGGTAAGCTTTGTCTCAGAAAACCGAACAGTTGTCTTCTACAAGTGTTCATAGTGTGTTATGATTATATTCCCATGACGACGATTTTTTTTTATACAACAAGAGTGGCAAACAAGCATACGGCCCACCTGATGGGAAACGGTTACCGTAGCCTATTTACGCTCACGGTACCTAAGCATCACTTTCGCGTTGCCACTCTGTGTTCAGAGAGTTATACTGTGTTGGCAACTGCTGCTGGCACTGCGGCTGGCAACAATATTGTAAGTACTTCCTGGTTTTGATTTTAGTTGGTGGACATAGATACCAATAAAGTAATAGACAAACCCAATGTGCCTGGTGAATTGTGGCTGAAAGGACCTGGCCTTATGAAGGTGAGACGACACTGAGATTCCTTTGCAACAGTATCACTACTTGCGTACCCTAACATTGAATCATATTTTCACGACTTTTTGACCGGCTACACACACACACACGCACGCTCAAACTCACACATCAAAGAACGAGGCCCTAAACATTACACACATACTTAAAAGGAGTATTAATACTTGCGTACCCTAACATTACACTAAACCATATTTTTACGACTTTCTTGTCCGACTACACACACACGCACGCACAAAGCCACACATTGAAGAACGAGGCCTTATAACACTAGCATTATTTACTTAAAAGGAGTCTCCGATCTTCTTATTATTATTATTGAAAATCCGTGGTGGCCGAAAGGTGTACGCAAACACCTGCAACGTAAAACTTTATGTGTGTAAAGTTGAAATTGGTCGGTCTGAATCAATGAGCTATTTCTGAATTTATTTAACACAACATGACCCTTACGGTGAAGGAAACATCGTGAGGGAATCTGCATACATTTGAGAAGAGATTCATGGATCTACACATGTGAAGAAAACGGCTTTATATGCGAAAGTTTATGAGAATGCTTGGCTAGAATGGCTGAACAGATTTGGATGAAATTTGGTATGTAGATGGATTATTAACTGAATTAGCACATAGGGTATGTTAGGAAGTTAGTGTAAGAATTAAATAAAATTTTATGCGAGTGAAACCGCGAGGCAAAAATTGTCTCTACTTATATATATATATATATCCTCACACCCTCCCACAAGGGTCCCCGAAGGGGTAGGCAGAGGTGTATAGGTAATACCCACTTTCCGCCAGAGGTATATTAGGTGCCAACGTGACAGATGGTGAGTCCATCGCCGTTACTCAAGCACGACTATACATACGCCTTTGAATTTCTGCTCAGACGTATGCAGATTTCCTCACGATGTTTTCCTTCACCGTAAAGCTCGTGGTGGGACTTATCACTGTACTTAAGTTCAGAAAAACTCATTGGTACAGTCGGGATTCAAACTTGCGATTTTTGTGTCGCAGGCAACTGCTCAAACCACTCGACCACCACGGCTTCTAGATCTCTCTAGTCTCTTCTTAAATAAATTTAAACATTCTGTATGAATTAATTACAATCATACCGTAATTATACTTACAGTGTTGCGTATATATACGAGCTGATGTTGCTTATCAACTTTCAACTTATATTATCTTTGGCACACTTTATCTCTACACCTGCGAAATTTCCATAGTATTTAGATAACACGTGTCATAAGATTGTTTGTCGGTACATTACTCAAATCCTACAAATTTTAAAATTCCTTACTAATATTATAAATGTAAGTAATTAATGTAAGTTAGAAAAACATATTGGTTCAGTCCGAATTCGAACTTACGATCTTTGTGTCGTAGGACTGGAACCACTCGGCCACCACGGCTTTTTATGTTTGTAATATATCTTTAGACCTGTTAATTTTCTTTTACAGGAATATTACAACAACCCTAAAGCCACAGCGGATGCGTTTACAGAAGATGGCTGGTACAAAACCGGCGACATTTTTTACAGAGACGAATATTCGTATTATTATTTTGCAGATCGTCTTAAATCGCTGCTTAAATATAGGAATTATCAGGTGAGAATTGTTTTCGCACAACACTAGCTACACTAATATTTATATAGAGACGAAACCTTGTTAGTAAGTTGCTTTGCTATGGATAAACTCGAGAACAACCTAACCGTTTTTACACGCTTTTTATTAGCTTCACCTGTATGTTTGTATGTTTTTACTTTAAACGGTCAGATTTCGTTCAAACTTTGTAGATTTATCGAGGACCGATGACAATACACTAATTTGATAAAATTATTGTATTAATAACTAAAAAGTAGAAAATAAATAATAGTTTAAAAAAACACGCTTTTTATATGGCATTTTAACCGAACTAAAAAATAGAAAATAAATTTTAATTAAGAATAGTGTTAAAAATTTCAATAAATATAAATTTATAATAGTTACGGTTTTCTATAAAAAGCGTGTTTTTTAGTTTTTTTAAACTATTATTTATTTATAATACCTCTCATTCGTTCCTTTATAATAATAATAATAAAGGCGAAATGTGTTACCGAAAATATTTGTATTTTACATTTTGTGTCTTAAATGATTTTTTAAGGGAAAAATATAACAATAAAAAGTTGTTTAAAAGTGAAAGTTTAAACATTCTAAAGACTAAAACTGCACTAATATTTTAAAATATCTTTAGATCGGTTTGTCTTACGGCGAAGGCATTAATTCCTATAATATAATTAAAATTATCTACATACATACATACACATCATCACGCCAAGTCCCTAACGGGGTAGGCCGAGATTATAGAGCGCCAGTTCTCTCTAGACTTACATACCTCTTTCGCTTCGTCCACATTCATCAGTCTCTTCATACATGCTCGTCGGTTTCGAGTACTCTTAACGTTCAATCTCGTAACGTAAATTATTTAAGATCTTCATATGTGTCAGGTATCCCCTCAAGAGCTAGAAGTTGTGATCCGGCAACATCCAGGTGTGATAGATGTTGCGGTGACCGGTATCCCGGATCCGGTGTGTGGTGAACTACCTGCTGCCTGCGTTGTGCGGCGACCGGGAACCTCGGTCACTGCGCAAGAGATCAAAGACTTGGTTAAAGGTAACCGACGATGTGACATATACGAATAGGTACGGCGCCTTGCTTTTAGGCTTGCTTTATGGAATAATAATTATGCGTTATGGGCAGTCCTTATTCTTCAATTTCTATAAGCGAAAGCATTTCTTTAAGTTTTCTTGCTTTCTTCCTAAAAAGAAACCTGAAAATAATGAGAGCACAAAGTTATATGCAATAATGCCTGCAGTAATTACACCTGTAGCCTACATTAACACTCATCCTCGGTTAGTTCTTATAGATACAGGAAATAACAGTGTGTGTGTGTTTGTGTGTGTGTGTGAGAGAGAGATAACACCGTTTATATTACTTACAGAGTCTCTCTCGGATGCCAAGCAGCTGCGAGGTGGTGTGGTGTTTATGTCAGAGCTCCCCACTACAATCAGCACTAAAGTGCATAGAACTAAACTGAAGGAGATGGTTCTTGCGATGGAAAGGGAATGAATAACAAGATTACATTTGGCTCTGCTCTCTCTACCTTTTCAGGTGGCTTGGTATGATCTCTCAAGATCACCCTGTGAGGGTAGGCTACAGACTAGAGAGCCATTCATTCATGTTTTAAAATTATAATTCAATAAATATATGAGGTGTTTTATTCTGATCTTCAACAAGGGATTTTTTCTCGTAAACACTGCATGCTTCATAATTAAGATCAACATTTGGTTTTTGACTGTTAACAACGACATCTAGCGCCATGTATATTAAAACAGTCAACATCAGGGATTCACAATAAGAGTCGTTGTGACCCAGTAATCGAGCAGTCGCCTACAAGCAAAGATTGCAAGTACAAATTCCGACTGTACTGATAAGTTATTCTGAACTTAAGTGAAGTGATTAGTCACCCCACTAGCTTTACGATGAAGAAAACATCGATGGAAAGCTGCATAGGTTACGTATGCACGTGAGAATCAATTTAAAGATGTATGTAGGTGTACAGAGTAAGATGTACCTATATTCGTGCTTGAGAAATGGTGTTGGACTAGCCATATGTTACGTTGGCATTTTAAATATATCTCCGGTGCGTGTCTGGGTACACACCTCTGTCCTTCGGAGATACTTCTCGGAAGGCATGAAGATATATACTTATAGATATATAGTGATATAAGGAAACGATATGCTCTGAAAGAAGATGTAGTGACAAAAATTGAGATGCTGAGATGGTTTGGTCATGTCGAGAGAGTGTATGAAGAACGATTGACAAAAAAAGTGTATAAGGCGAGTGTGAATGAAATTGTTGGAAGAGGTAGACCTAGGCGGACGATTCGAGCCCATATTAGGGACGTCTTGAAAAAAGGCCAGGTCAAGAGTAACCTAAACCGAAGAGCATGTATGAAGCGTAAGGATCGTAGCAAGTGGAAAGAAGTCGTATCTGCCTACCCCTAAAGGAAAGAGGCGTGATTATATGTATGTATGCAGGTGATGTAATATGTATATATATGTATGTATATATATATATATATACATATATATATGTATCCTAAAACACATGGGATGTATAAAGCTTTCAAAAGTAAGCGGTCAAACACAAAGGCGCAGGTACAAGTCAGGTATAAGTCTCGAGAGAATTGGCGCTGTACTCTGCCCGTCCCGTTTGGGACTCGGCGTGATGATATGCAGTGTTTAGCAAAAACAGCTTAGGTTACCCATCCGTGGGGCAGGACATCGGCTAAGGTAGTTGTCGAGCAAATTAAGGACCTGGGCTGGACTGGGCGATGTAATTTAAATATGATGGCGGGCTGAATGAAGCTGGCTCAGCGCAGTACACATTAAAATATATTTAAATGCTTTCACTATTAACTGATTTAATATCACCGTCTGCACGACATTGCTTCAGTCTCTGTCTTTAGCGTAAAGTCTTCCATAAATACGCACTGGACAGACCTCCGGGGCTTAAACCTACAATCCTTATGTGGAAGTCATCATTGTGAATAGCCCTCATACGGAAACGGTATTAAGTAATGCATGCCTATATAGTTTGTAATAATACATTATTGATATTTAATTTGTGTACTTTTTCAAATCATCATTAATGTAATTTTGAAGATTACACGCAATTCTCAACGTATAGTAGTTTTGGCATATACCAAGGTATGGCAACGTAGCTATATAGGAAAACGCACCGTCATTTTAAACTATAAAGGAGTATATATATCCACTCTACTCAATCCGCTCAACTCTATATATTTTCTAGCCGATTGCATGTTCGAATCCCGGCTGTAACAATGAGTTTTTCTGTACAGTGATGAGTCACACCACGAGTTTTATGGCAAAAACCTGCATACGTTTGAGAAGTAATTCAACGACGTTTCTACTCAAGGACGATTCGCTTGAGCAACGGCGATGGACTCGTCATCTGTCACGTTGGCACCTAAAATTCAAAATATGTGTAGGTACCACTACGCACCTCTGTCTACCCCTTCGCGGACAAGGGGAAGGCGTGCCTATATATATATATATATACATACATAACCATGGCTGATGGCGAGTACGTCGCTGTTTCTTGAGCACGACTACGCATATACTCAACCCAAGTGCTTCCAAATCTATCACCACGCCAGTTGATTTGAAGACACATTCTAAGTTCTCAAATTTCATACTGCGATAGGTATTCCCTAAGAAATACCCTCATTAATATTTAACAAGCAAACCGACCTTGCAAAGAGGACAACTGATACCCTATAATTTGACCACTTGTGCCCACGACGCTATTATCATGTGAATAATGTAAACCTACTTTATATTTCACTGTAACTGACCGCCATAGCTCTTGTAAAGGCAATATCACACAAAGGAACGGACAGTGATAATTCAACAAGAGAGGGAGGGCTTAACGGGATTTCCCGTTCGAAATTGGACGCGTACGACAATACCTTCACCGAACAGAAGATTGCAGCCAAATGACTGCTACCGAGTAGTGTAGTAATAAGGCTTCCAGAAAACCACATGAAATGCCTCACGCCATCCCATAAGGGTCCCTAAAGGGGTAGGCAGAAGTGTATAGATATTACCCACACACCCATTTTCCGCCAGAGATATATTTTAGGTGCAACCGTGGCAGATGGCGAGCAACAGAAGATGAAATGCCTGTGCTGCCAAAAAGGGGATCAGTTCGTTCCTTATACATGTAACATCTTATATATCATCACGCACACCCTCTTTTCGCGGGAAATATATTTAGGTGCTATTTCGACACATGGCGAGTCCGATTTCAATTTCAAAGTACGACTATACCTATATAAGTAGGTACGTCTTCAAATTTCTTCTTAATCATATATGCAAGATCGATGTTTCTCGATTTCGATCTTTTCCTTCACCTTAAAGCTTGTCATTAATTAGAATAATTGCCTGCGTCTGTTTGCTACGGCTTGCCAATAGCCGGTATGCCTGTCAAACCTTTGTAGTTTAAAAACGAAGCATATAACATGATATCACGAACAGTGTTGCCAGTAAATCTATTATCGTAAAGTAATACCAATAGGTTAATATTTATAATCTATACAATCTAGTGAACCCGCTTCTTTATCATAATAGCTCGAACGTAGTTCAGTTCAAATAACTAGATGTAATCATTTGTCAATGCAGAACTACACAAACCTTTATAAATAGCACTTTAAGATTGACCGTTGATGTGTATGCAGTATTACAAGCGATCAGAGTGTAAAGAGCAGTAATTTATTAAGATACAAATTATAGTGAACGACTTGAAAGTATAATCAAGTGATTTCAAGATTAAAGTAAGTACCTAATAAGTTAATATTAACGTATTATATTTAAACGCAATTGAGAAACGTGCATATTTTGACAAGTTCCTAAATTAATTTTGTAAACTGTATGGAATTCCAGACTGGGGAGAGGACATAATTATTTATTCGCGTTAAATATGCTTTCTGTGCCATAATTTCATTTTACTTAATGTTCAAAGAGATATTAGTTTGCACTACAATTAGTAACTTCAATTCATTTATTTATTTA
The DNA here is from genome assembly GCA_016069955.1 of Drepana arcuata. Taxonomy (NCBI): domain Eukaryota; kingdom Metazoa; phylum Arthropoda; class Insecta; order Lepidoptera; family Drepanidae; genus Drepana; species Drepana arcuata. The sequence goes on along the minus strand of JACCPG010002261.1, from coordinate 3,735 downwards.
TATATATCAATTAGTATATCTTCACGCCTTTTCACAAGGATCCCTGAAGGTGTATAAAAGTTTACTATTACTCTGGAGTAATAGTAAACTTTTATATCTATTCTATTAATTCTATTCATACTGTCAGAAATTTCTCATACAAACAGGATAAAGGAAGTACCTGTGCTAGGCCACCATGAAGGTCCATTCGTCTCATTAGGCATAGTAACTTAGAAGAAGGTTGATAATGCGCGTACCTATTAGTCTGAACGTATGCTTAAAAACATAACCTCTTTTAGAAAGAGATAAATATAATTACATCATCATATCATCACGCCGAGTCCCTAACGTGGTAGGCAGAGAGTATAGAGCGCCAGTTCTCTCTATACTTACATACCTCTTTCGCTTCGTCCACATTCATCAGTCTCTTCATTCATGCTCGTCGGTTTCTAGTACTCTTGACGTATAATACGTAATACGTTAATAAAATCACACTGACATGTATCGTGTTTTACTGTTCCATATAATCAATTCAGCCTTTATCAACCACGGCGTATGCTCTCCAACACGCCACCATTTCTGGTCCACTGCCAATCACAACCATTGCCCCCAGCCACCGCTACGATATGACCTGACCATGAGGCTGGTGGTCTAGCCTGTGTTCGTTTCGTTGCCTTAACTCTTTAGACTAATAAAAACTACGCTACTACTACGGTAGGGCATAACGGCTTTCCCGTTCGAATTTGGAGCTGCCCGACTGGGGCAGGACCTACACCTTATAGAAGTCCGTAGCCAAATAACACAATTTTTTGTGTTGTGTTCCTACGTAGTGAATAAGGTTTCCAGTAATGAGCTCCTTGGGGAGGGGGGAGGATTGTAGGCTGCGGGAACCGGCAGATTGATCGCCAAAAAATGTACATTTCGACATTTCCACAGGAATATGGCTCAAAAGAAACGTGGCAATGATTCCGTTCACTGGTACATGAATGAGGTGATATCGCGGGTCATCGCTGATAGTGGGATACCTACAGACAGGTTTCACATTGGCAAAATGATTCTGCAAAGTCTTAAGGATGATCCGGAATTTATTGTTCAGGTAAATTATGACATAGCCGAGCGTGGGGCCTTGCCATATTGTTGTAACTTATTTTAGAATATTTAAATGACACATGTGTCTATTTTGCACTGTTCTATAACGATTATTTTTTAAGACACTATGGTTCGGTCCTAGGTTCGTGTTTTGAATAAATTGTTACACCGCATATATATTATATAAGTGCATGTATATAATACACACTATCGTATGCTTACATTAGATACATATCAATGTAGGGATTGTCTATATAAATATCATTGTTTATATACCACGGCTAGTAAGTTTAATTCTCATTATCTTATATTTACTATTCCCAATGCAATTATGTAATTGTTATATTTACTCATTAACTAACCCTTTACCGATGTATTAGCTATTAAGTAATGATATACTAACACATTAGGAAAACTATGTACCTTCTAATTGTAATAACCCTGTTCCGATATATAAACGAACTCTCAGACACATTCTACATTCTACATTCGACGTTCTACAATCTGCATTTCCACAAGCTGAAGTTCAGTTCTTATACCTCATAATAATAATATATCCTCACGCCTTCCCATAAGCGTCCCCGAAGAGGTAGGCAGAGGTGTATAGGTACTAGGTAGGAGATATATTTTAGGTACCAGCGTGACAGATGGCGAGTCCATCGCCGTTACTCAAGCACGACTATACATACGCCTTTGAATTGCTTCTCAAACGTATGCAGGTAAAGCTCGTGGTGTGACTAATCACTACTTAAATTTAGAAAAACTCATTGGTACAGTCGTCAGTATAATAAGTGTAAATTTGTAATAAATATAATTAACACGCTTTTATAAGCTTATTTTTAAACTCAAGTTGTTTTCCGTCACGTAACAGTTGGTTATAATCCGCCAATTAGCCCGGTCTGTAACCCTTATTATGATACAAAAAGCAATCGGTTGGTGAGTAAAGACATTAATAGACAAACAAACTGACTTCCGAATTAAAAATGTAAATAATATATCTTCACGCCTTCCCACAAGAAGTAAGAAGAGTTTTGTAAGTAACCACGTTCCGCCAGAGATATTTTTAGGAGCTATCGTGGCAGGTGGCGAATCCATCGCCGTTAATCAAGCACGACTATACTTTGCCTTTGAATTTCTTCTCGAACGTATGCACGTTTCCTTTCGATATTTTCCTTCACCGTATAGCTCGTGGTGTGACGAATCACTGTATTCAGACTAGTTTCGACGTAGCAATATTTGTAATGCAGACAACTGCTCGAACCATTCGGCCTCCACGGTTGTACCTAAAAATGTAAAGCTTAAAGATAACCTGACCTTGAACCCTTGGTCCCCAGATTGACGGAGGCGCTGATGAATTTGAAACTAGTAAATCAGTATTAAGAAGATCAGTACAGTGTGCGATTGGAATGAAAAATCTCGGCTTGAAAACTGGGGACGTAATGGTATTAATGGCCCCAAATCATTTACACTCATCCATACCATTCTACGCTGCTCTGTATCTGGGAGTGGTTATAGCATCTATGGACCGGACATTGGGAGTAAGTGAGTAGAAAATTCTACATCAGTTTGCTCTGTTTTTAGTGCTATTACAACGTTTATAGACAGATTTTTGGGCGTAAGTTGGAAGTTGATTTTGATGATTTCATTTACATTGTATCCAGGTGTTGTAATATTTAATATTAACTATATATTTATTATTAGTTATATTTGGCTTAAGATATATGACGTAAGAGGATATTGGGTAAGCAGGTACGATGTTTTTGGAGAGAACAAAAATGTTGTAGGTAATTACTTATACCTAGTAAGTCAAGTCGAGGCTAAAGTACAGATACCTGTGTAGTAAGTAAAAAAAGTTAATGAGTATAAAAACGGCAATGAGTATTTCCTGTACTATATAAGTATGAGATCTTAAATTTAATGGAAGAATTTTTTTTTAGATGAGCTACAGGGAACTTTCAGCATTATAAAACCAAAAATAGTATTTTGTCAAAGTGAGAAAGCACCAGACGTACAAGTAGCACTAAATGAGCTTGACTTCGATGCAAATATAGTAACGTTTGATAAAGGAGATTACCAATGTGATTTTGTGGATTTCCTAGAGAAATATAGAGATAGTTCACCTGTTGAAGATTTCAAGTAAGTAGTCATACTTTTTTTAATCTAAATATTTTAATGAAATAATTTTTGATTATCTGCACACCTTTTGACTTAAAGATCTTAAAGGACTTAAAGGTAATATAATTTTAAAGGAATTATCCTACTAATATATCCTCACGCCTTCCCACAAGGGTCCCCGAAGGAGTAGGCAGAGGTGTATAGGTAATACCCACAGAAATTACAAAACGTTTAAAATACTATATTATATCCTCACGCCTTCCCACAAGGGTCCCCGAAGGGGTAGGCAGAGGTGTATAGGTAATACCCACACACCCACTTTCCGCCAGAGGTATATTAGGTGCCAACGTGACAGATGGCGAGTCCATCGCCGTTACTCAAGCACGACTATACATACGCCTTTGAATCTCTTCTCAGACGTATGCAGGTTTCCTCTCGATGTTTTCCTTCACCGTAAAGCTCGTGGTGTGAATAATCACTGTATTTAAGTTCAGAAAAACTCATTGGTACAGTCGGGATTCGAACTTGCGACCTTTGCGTCGCATGCAACTG
>JACCPG010002256.1:0-10692 GCA_016069955.1 Drepana arcuata | reverse complement strand
TAAGAACTACTTTCGAGTAGAAATAATTATATCACTTGTGTTTTAAGCGGCATCAATAAATTTAGATCTGATTTTAGTTGGGTTTTCGTAATATATGAACTTACATATTCTTCTTTCTTCTAAAAGTGCCACTCCATTACTGGAGGTTGGCCGTTAGCTCGGAAAACATCTCCCTGTCTTGAGCCATCCGGAATAGTTGCTCTATAATACTATATAATAGTATAATACAGCTGGAGATTAATCCTCCCATCCTCCCATATAATACAGCTAAGATCGTGTAGGTTCACATTTGGAGCACGAAGGTGGGGTTGCGATCGTGGGTGAGTAAATCTATTTTTACCCAAGCTAAGCTGGGCGTGCCAGCTAGTGATACATCATCACAAATTTACGACCTGGGCTCTTGTTGGCGTCTCTGATGCAGTGCCTTCCATTCGCTTCAGCCCAGCGCAACCTCCTTGAACTCCCTATACGTCATGAGAGACACTTTTTCCTTGATCTGACCCATGTATGCTAATCTTGGTCTTCCTCTCTTCCCCTTCCTTCTAAGATGTTTCTAAAGAAGCTATCATGTCGTATAAGGTGGCCTATCATCTTTTATTGTAATACATATTTCAAAAATAAAATATGTTTTATTTCAGCCCACGGCAAGCGCTCTGGTAAGCCCCCTGCGTCAGCACCCGACTGGTACCTCACTAGGATCTTGCAACGCATTGCAGCTAATACAGAATTGGTAAGAGACATATTTGTACGGTTTCAGTCGGTTTCAGTAGACTTAAAAGGTTTATATGACAAATAGCTGAAATCCAAAAAGCTTCGGGAAGAGCTAAACTCGAAAGAAAAGAATAGAAATAATATTAATTATTAATACAATCTCACAAACTATGAAAGACATGTTTGGAAACTATACATAGATATTAATACCTATGTATATACGTATTGGGATCATAAGCACATGTTAATAACTCCGCAATAAATATATTTTCAGAACCGCGCTCGCCAAGCCACGCAGAATGACGACATTAGCGCCATCTTTCAGATGGACATGACAGGTGAAGCGCCCGCAACCGACAGGCTAATGTAAGTAAACCTGTGCACTCGAGCATGGTTTATTTATGCTGTATATTACAATAGTTAGAAAAATAAACCATAGATGACGCTACTTTTTTTAAATTTACTTATTCGTAAATTCCCTCCCTATACTATAAAATATTTTGTTTTAAAATTGAAAAAAATTTCGGTAGATGGCAGCACATGTTTATTTAAATTTCCCAAAAAGTTATATACTATACCTATATAATACTTTTATCTCATTTCAGGGCTGGCAGAGAGAACACTCCAGTGGACATCCCATTCAGTAGGGATCCTGAAGCCAAGCCAATGTTGGACGAAAACCTACTATCTCAATTGAAGATCTGGCAAATGATGGTGACAAAACGATGACTTATTTTTCCTATTAATTCATGTTTTTGTTAAGCTCTAGTCACTTCGTCATTTTGTGCCTACGGACGCTTGCATCACTAACAATTACACGTTGCTAACCCTGTAAAAAAGCTTTCCTCACTCCTCTCCATACGGTGATCTTCCCTCCATACTCCATAGAAAATGGAGGTAGTTACAAAGCCTGATCGTCTCCGAAAACTTATCATTTACTAGTTAAGTCTAGAGAGAACTGGCGCTTTACTCTCACTACCCGAGTCCCTTACCTACCCTAACAGGTTGGTTAAGGGTCGGCGTGATGATATATAAAAGATTGCTTACCAGTTGCAGCCTCCAGTTTAACCCACGTTAAATTCATTTTTTTTTGTTTTAGTTGCATCTTACCGCATCTTTACATCGCATCACCGAAAAACCTTGTTTTAATACCTGATCTATTTATACTCATGTCCAATTGACGAATACCTGGTCGATTTCAGTCATTGTCCTTTCATCATGCCCGAATAAAGTATTTTTTTTCTTTCAGAGAGATACCCCAGAAGACAAGTGAATAGAAAAATACAAGCCAAAGATTGACTGACGTTGTTGATTTGTCAAAGTAACCTTTATTTGTAATCTTTCAAAGTCTATTTTCGTTAATCAATACTCTCGGTTTAATAAGTACGATCTGTTTGTCAATTGTAGGGCTGGGATACAATTGGCAGTATAGTGTGTAAAAATAGATTATAAGGTAAACATCGTACCATTTGGCAAACATATAGCGATTTTTGAATGATTCCAAAATTATTAAAAATATTGTCATAACACAAATTTATCGCAAAAATACGTATTAAGGTTATTGCCTAATTAGTTGGAACTTTAATTAACTTTCATAAATATATAAATACATATGTACTCGTATATATAATTGTGTACAACGTAACATAACAGCTTTGACAAAACATAACTATATGTTGAATTTGTTTTACTTTATTTACTTTACTGTATTGTAGACAGATGGTACATGAAATTGTTAAATGGTGTTATATAAATAGACGTGGAACTGTAAAATATATGGCAGATTAATTGTAATATTCTTGTTATTTCATCCCTTCGTTAACTTTAGAGTTCGGACATTATAACCTGCTTGGTGACCAGTATCGCTTTGTTAGGCGTGCCAAAGTGACAGAGTCCATCGCCGTTTCTCAAGCGCAACTAATAGATACGTGTTTGAATATGTTTTGCAAACGTATGCAGGTTTCCCCTCGATGCAATTCATCATCATCATCATCATATCATCACGCCAAGTCCCTAACGGGGTAGGAAGAGAGTATAGAGCGCCAGTTCTCTCTAGACTTACATACCTCTTTCGCTTCGTCCACATTCATCAGTCTCTTCATACATGCTCGTCGGTTTCGAGTACTCTTGACTTTCCCATCTTTGAGCGTCCGATCGATTTGATCCAGTTGGAACGTGGTCTTCCTCTGCCTTTTCTTGCACACACTTTTGTTTGTATATCTGTTTCGTCAATCTTTCTTCACTCATCCTTTCTATATGTCCAAACCAGCGTAACATGCCTTTCTTCATTTTTACAATCACGCCCTCATTCACGCCAGTTGATTTGCGAAACAAACATACTAACACTATTAAACTCTTAACTCATTTTTATAATAATAGCAGCGTAGATTACAAAACGTATGTACAAGAATCTCAATAGTAGCTAAGCTCGGAAACTCCATCCTTTACTTTGCGACTACGTTCTTTGTAAACACGTATATATCAATATTAATTACTAGTCTTAATCAGCGGCAGTTGTATGCCCGTAAAGAGTTTGCACTTAAAGCATTCTTGCTCTGAATATCTCCCTAGGTGAAACTAACCTTACAACATAAGAGGTACACTATAGAGTGCATGTGGGTGGCGGTGGCGGAAAACAGACAAACATCCAGCGCTTAAAATGTAGTAATAATATGTCGCGGTGGTCGAGTGACTTAGATAATCACCATCAACAACACGATAGCTAGTTCAATCCGTACCTAAGTGCCTTTTCTGAACTGAAACTGGTCACACCACAAATTGTATGAATCTAAATATATCTTCGTCGAAATGTGGTGATCCTTGTCAGAAGATGTAAATATGTCAATGATAGAGAAATTTTATTGGTACGTACGTACATACGTAACAGAGGTTCCCGGAAATGATGAGACAACTATACAGAACAATTTTCTTAAAACATGTTGTTCCATGTTCCATAAAAAAATCCAGTGTAAGATGAAAGCTGCGTGTTTAAATTGAATCAGTACGCAACGCATTATATATAGTAGAGTAGAATAGTAATAGGGCCACGGGCCGATATGTCTTGTTAGCACCACAATAGAGTCTCACCTGTCACGTGGCAAATGGACCTTTTGACCGCTGATACTACAGACCTGCCAAATAATTCGTATGTTTCTTTCGTTCGTTTCGTTCTTAATTAATGTGTTTCTCATAACGACTCGTTGGTTAGACTGTTATAATATATATGCGGATGACGACGATAAAAAATAGAAATATAGCGCCATCTAGGTCATAAATGATATACTAAAAGGTAGAGGTGTGTAGGTAGCATCCACTTTCCGCCATTGATATATTTTAGGTGCCTACGTGACAGATGGCGAGACCATAGCCGTTACCCAAGCATGACTATACATACGACTTTGAACTTCTTTCTCTTCTTTGAGACTTTTCAAACGTTATTATGCTTTTGCTTCTCGTTCGTCGTTCGTCGTTCGTCTTCATTGCTTCTCAGACGTATGCAGCTTTCCTCTCAATGTTTTCCTTCGCCGTAAAGCTTGAGGTGTAACTAATTACGGTACCTACATTAAACAGTACATTCATTAAAACTCAGTGGTATAGTCGGGATTCGAACTTGCAATCTTTGTGTTGCAAGTAACTACGCGAACCACTCGGCCACCCCGGCTCTTTAAAATAATTTCATAATCAATTAAACTAATCCATTTCATCCAAAAGAATCCATTCTCTATTATTTGCGTGAAAGACGAACAAAGAGCCTCACAAAGTTTCGCATTTATAAAATTAGTAGAATAGTACCTGTAGCATTGTCCTTGAAAAATAAGCATCATCAACTTTGAATTATATTCCCGCTAGCGCTTTCTATTTTATTTTTAATGTTATCCTGATTAGAAAGCCCAAGTTCATAGTTTTCTTGTTCCCGTTTTTTCTATTAAATAATAAAATATCTTTATTCTCGGGTACAATCGCTCAGTGCTAAATGGAAGGGCACCGGTGATTTCTCATCGGACAATACAATGTATTCTTGGACACAGTGGTGTGGGGTGGCAAGTGTATGCCACTAATGCTACGCTGGATCTAACTTATAATACCATTTAATCAACAATAACATAAACAATAATTCCTTAAATAAATAACAGAACCATGATTGACGAATGGTTTGAGTAACACCCGACGTTCGAATCCCGACTGAACCAAGGAGTATTTCTACACAAAAAAGGCGTTGTATAAATTTGCCTATTTTCGTTACTTCCTCACGCCTCCATAAAGTCTCCGAATCGATAGATAGAGGCTAAAGCACAAAACTCTCCTTCACAAAAAATAAAATCCATTTCTTTTAGATGTCGTTCATAACTCACAGATTACTCGCTGATACTTCAAAAAGGTATCAATAGGAAGGCATCGTGTGTCGAGCGCATGCAACATGTGCTAAATAGATCCACGTTGGAAAACGGTGCATTCGTTAACACTGATTCGGTGCAACAGCTTTAAAGAAACTGGAAGTGCTATTTTTAAACGGTTTTATTTAGCTCGACCCGTACGGAATTTATTTATTTATTTGGGTCAAAATTAGAAATTGAAATTTAAGCACTTTCCCGTTGTCAGATTGATCTGAAATTTGGTACACACATTTAATTTAGATGACAATACAATATAATAAATTTTGTAGTTTTCAGTGCACATAAAATAAAACCGTTTAGTTTAAATGTTTTTTTACCGATTTTTAACGTCAAAATATGGAATACCTTGGAACCAGAACGCAGATAGTTTTAGTCATATGGACATATAGAAATGATGTGTGAAGAAAGAATTTATAAAATACTGAGATTGAGAGTAACAGGCGTGAACGAGGATGTCATTTTAAAGATAAATAAGAGTCTGGACGTATTGAGAGGATGATTAAGATGAAAGTTATCAATCAAGAGAAGTAGGGCATAACGGTTTCCCGTTCAAATTTGGAGCTGCCCGACTGGGGCAGGACCTCCACCTTATAGAAGTCCGTAGCCAAAAAACACAATTTATTGTGTTGTGTTCCACGCGGTGAATAAGGTTTCCAGTATTGAGCTCCTTGGGAAGGGGGGAGGATTGTTACATTGTGTTGGATGCAGAGGGATTAAACCGAGTGGCCACGCGCAAGTGATGCTTCGGTATCGTGAGCGTAAATAGGCTACGGTAACCGTTTCCCATCAAGTGGGCCGTATGCTTGTTTGCCACTCTTGTAGTATAAAAAAAAAAGTTACAACTACCAAAATCAAGTCGATTGTATACTTAAAGATGGGAACGTAAAGAACACTCGAAACCGGCGACCATGTATAAATAGACTAGTACACCATGAGCTAATTACACGAATCGAAAAAAAAATTAATTAATGACAAAAAAACAGAAACATTACGTAAATATGGATAAAGCAAGAGTTTAAAAATAACATACATACATATAATCACGCCTCTTTCCCGTAGGGGTAGGCTGAGATCACTTCTTTCAACTTGCTAAGATTCTTACATACTTATTTCGCTTCGTGCACTTTTATTAAAAATGTAATGTATTGTAATTCCATGCCTTATCTAGAAGTATTTTACTCCTCTAGTCGGGGCACTCGAATAAATTGGATTTTTCCTCTCGCCTCCGATTACCTAGTAGATCTTAACTAAGCTTATCCGACTATTATAATGAATGGTAATGTCTACATACGATGTATCGTACTTACGTATTGAACTGTAGTTCAAATACTGTTCATTTATACGGGTCATACATAATCTCATTCGAATATCATTCATTCATTTTTCAAAACGTCTTTTATTATGTTCTGTAATAATAATATATCCTCACGCCTTCCCACAAGGGTCCCCGAAGGGGTAGGCAGAGGTGTATAGGCAATACCCACACACCCACTTTCCGCCAGAGGTATATTAGGTGCCAACGTAACAGATGGCGAGTCCATCGCCGTTACTCAAGCACGACTATACATACGCCTTTTGAATTTCTTCTCAGACGTATGCAGGTTTCCTCTCGATGTTTTTTCACCGTAAAGCTCGTGGTGTGACTAATCACTGTACTTAAGTTCAGAAAAACTCATTGGTACGGTTGGGATTCGAACTTGCGACCTTTGCGTCGCAGGCAACTGCTCGAACCACTCGGCCACTACGGCTTTATGTTCTGGTGACAAATAAATTTGTTTTTAATGGAGAACCTGAAGTGTTATTGCGATTTTTTATATAAAAAAATACATCTCATATTTACTATAAATCCATGATGACCAAGTAGTCCGAGTAGTCGCCTGCAATGCAAATTCAAGTTCGAATACCTACTGTAGCAGTGAGTTTTTTCTGAACTTATGTATAGTGAATAATACCGAGTTATCATTGTATATACATAAATAGTGTATAATTTTTATCTGCAAGGTCGGCAACGCGCGATTCATACCCCTGGTGTTACAAACGTCCATAGGCGGCGGATTGATAACCACCCCGGTGGAATTAAAAAAAACAAAAAAACACAAATCACCACGCCGACTATATTTTATTTTAAGGATTTCGTAAAGCCCCGAAATGTAAAAAAAACCTAGACTTAGGCTTATTTCTCAAATAGTACCTACGTGTCTAGTTACCTGAAGTACCCCCGCGTATGTACGTGGGTCTCATTTTCCGCCATTTGCGAGCCGTCCAGCCGGCTCGATGAGGAAATTACTCGCTAACGATACTGGAATGATACGAGCTAGGAAAACTCAGATTGTGTCTTTTTAGGGACAGCGGCGACGATCGGCTGACCAACTACCAGTGATATTAAGCCGCTTCTACATCTATAGTACCTATCCCCTTAATGTTATTATAGTTCGTGAGGATGTTTGTAACTCTCTCACGCAAAAACAACTGATTGATTTGATTTGATTATCTTCACACCTCTGCCTACCCGTTCGAGTACACTTGTAGGAAGGCGTGAAGATGTGATATATATATATATATATATATATATATATAATTATCTCGGATCAATAGACCAACCAATTTGTTCTCATTATATTAGCTTGTGGGTTGAAACATTCAACTCTCTTTTACATCACCCACGATATTATGAATTCTTAAATCTGTGGAAATTTTCAAACATTTCCCTTTGATCTGCGGAATGCCTTCCAAATATTCGGTGTGCGGTTATATTATCAATAACTCTTTGTGTTTCAAATAAATTATATTTCAAAGTTGGGAACTTATTATCTAGGTTACTTTCATATATTTTGCAGGACTTCAATTCGTCTATTTTGTCATGTTATGATAAAAACTGCCTTCTCTTTAGAACGTTTAGTTTGATGATTTTTGACCTCCCTATGATTTATAGGGAGGTCAAAAGATGCGCTGGACCTACGTAAATGGCAGGAATTGCATCAGAGACGCCAACAAGAGACCGTTAATTTTAATTTGGTGACGTTGTGGTATTCTTCGTTAAATCAAGATTATAGACTCGAACCCTAGTGGTCTAAATCAATAAGTTTTACAAAGCTTAAGTACAACGCTTTGACGGACGTCTGGTCTAGTGGTTGCGAAATTTGAGGTCGATTCCCGCTGAGGGCAGACATTTGTGTTATAAAGACGATAATTTGTACCTTAGTCTTGGATGTCCTATGTATTGATGTATATATCTATCTATATAAGTAAATACATCGTTGTCTAGTTACCATAAAACAAGCTTTGCTTAATTTCAGGCTATGTCAGTTTGGGTGGAATTGCGGTATATGAAACGGTGAAGCCGCGGGGCAAAACTGGCTACAGAGATGCATACTAGGTATACATACGTAAACTACTTCTGGTATTAATTTGGAATATTTATCCTATTTATTTATTTATCTTACGTTCCAATTACCTAGATCGAATCGATCGGACGCTCAAGGACGGGAACGACAAGAGTACTCAAAACCGACGAACATGTATGAAGAGACTGATGAATGTGGACAAAGCGAAAGAGGTATGTAAGTCTAGAGAGAACTGGCGTTCTATACTCTCTACCACGTTATCACTTATATTTTACTACGTGCGCCCGCAGTTTAACTCGCGTTAAATCTATACTAATATTAATCGCAGCGCTCGCAGCTCTAAAAATTAATTTTGAAAGCTTCTGTTGTTTCTTTCTGTCTGCTTCTGAGTCTTCTGTTTTTTTTATCACTAACTACTTGTCTCCAATCAATATCCGCAGCAGGGTCAAGCAGACTAGCAGACTAGAATTAATTTCTTGAAATAACCCGTTATTTAAATTGGAAGACTTACGTATATTCGTGCTTGAGGAACGACGATGGGGTCGCTATGTGTCACGGATTTACAAAACTTCTTCATTTTTCACTTGAGGCAAAAGTACCTAAGTAAGCACTACGCAAGCACCTTGCTTAGATTGCTCTGAGCTTAGCAACATAATTTTCTGTACACACTGTTTGGTCACGTATTGTGCAATGAAATTAAAAAGTGTTGCTCTATTCTTTAAGTTTTCCCAGTAGTGTGTATTTTGCTCCTTTTGTACAAAAAAGCTTTTTCAAATACTGTTCCTGTAAGTAATTACTTACTTTTGTGCGCGTTTTTAATCATACTACGGTTTAAACATTTTAAATCTTAGCTTCCAAAGAGTATTTTCATCCATTCATTAATTATGATATATAATATATTTAAAACTATATTTACACATACGTAATTATATATTTAAATTCTTTTTAAATAGAAATACTGTAAATATACATATAGTTTTATCATTATTAAGTGTAAAGTTCGACAAGTATCCAGTACTCACATTTGCAAGAGCATCTATGTGATATTTTATAATCCATAGTAAATTCACCACCTGCCAGCTGTTCATCAACACATTTATATATTTTGTTATTTCACTGCACATCTCTAAGAAGCACACAATGTCTCAATTAGCTGATATTGAATCCGCTCAAAGAACATTAGAAGAATGTTTCTCAAGGAGGATGGCTGAGCTTGAAGCACAAATCCAGGTTGGCGGTCAAGCTAAGGAAACAGTGGCAAAGGTTGCTGAAGAGTTCCGGTGTTTCAGGGAGCTTATATTTAACATGCTGGGGATCCTCCGAAGGCAGATAAGTGAGTGCTCCAAGATAGTGGACTCCATGGAGACCAGGCAGCGAAGGAAAGCACTTCTTTTCACAGGGGTTGTGGAAACCGACAAAGAAGATTGTGCTACTGTTGTTCTCGATATCCTCAAAAGTAAGATGGCACTAAATGATTTCTCTATCCCATCCATCAAGGTCTGTCATCGACTTGGTGTGCAAGGCAGGGGACATGACCGACCTATATTAGTTCGCTTTGCAAATGTTGACCAAAAATCTTCTGTGTGGAGAGCTAAATCGGCATTGAAGGGGTCTACAGTAGCTGTTAAGGAATTTTTAACTAAGGCACGGCAGACTGTTTTTGCTAAGGCTCGTCTTCACTTCGGGATGCGGTCGTGCTGGACTCAGGAAGGTGTCATTCACGTTAAAGCACCAGATGGCAAGAGACATAAGCTCACAACTATGGATGATCTCAAGCCATTATTGGAGCAATATCCAAAGGAGGTAGGATCCGCTTCTTCTCCAGAGAGATCCAAAGGTACCAGTGCATCTGGCTCGAATATAAGACATACTCGACGCAATTAGCTTCAGTGTCGCTGTCCATTAGTATTAATATCGGTATGATTGTCTGTGTTATCCAATGAAGCTGTATGTTGTTGTTTCAAATCGTGTGTCTATGTTTCTGATCGCACTTATTATTTACTTATATTACCATTCTGTACCATGTTGCCCTTGACAAATTTTCTATTTACCCGCAATTTCTTTGATTTAGGCTATGTCTCATTTTCTATTTACCCTCATATCAGCATTAATTTTAATGACGTAAAATATGTTATACCTACTTAAAGTTGTTTCGATGGAATTGACAGTGTAAATGTAAACATGTGCAAGTGTCAAAACTGGTGGAGCGGAGTGCGTTCGGAAACATGTTATCATTAATAATG
>JACCPG010002255.1:0-41774 GCA_016069955.1 Drepana arcuata | reverse complement strand
GATTATAATATTATATGCGCATTTGGTGGTAGAAAACATTATAAGGAAAATGTTTGACCAAAAAAAGGGAGACGTACCTATGTAAGCCCGTACCTGAGGAACGGAGACATAGCAACGACAATGCGTCAGAATTCAATGTGCGGCCACCCAGCAAACTGCCACCGTCACATAATTCCACAATAGCTATTAGCTTGAATTGCTTGAATAGCTTGAATAACTATGATTGAAGCAGTATTGTTTCAATCATAGTTATAAGTTTAGCACAGCCCTATAACGAAGTGCTGATTTACTGTTGCTGAACACTTGCTCACCTTCTGTCACGTTGGCACCTAAATATATCTCCAGTGACATGAAAGTGCTATTTAAAATATACTCTTTGGGATCCTTATAAAGAAGCAAAGCGAATTTCTGCTGACATTCTGCTGCGTAGTATTTAATGCAATTTTAATCAGAACATTCTGCACAGTGAGCTAAATATTGTACACAGACAAGTGACTGACACTTATCTGTTTAAACCGCTTGGTATGTATTAAAGCGTTCACTAGTCAACATTTAGCACGTTTGGTTCATTAACCATATAGTTTGGATCATAATATAATAGCCGTGGTGGCCGAGTGGTTCGAGCAGTTGCCTGCGACGCAAAGGTCGCAAGTTCGAATCCCGCCTGTACCAATGAGTTTTTCTGAACTTAAGTACAGTGATTAGTCACACCACGAGCTTTACGGTGAAGGAAAACATCGAGAGGAAACCTGCATACGTCTGAGAAGAAATGCAAAGGCGTATGTATAGTCGTGCTCGAGTAACGGCGATGGACTCGCCATCTGTCACGTTGGCACCTAATATACCTCTGGCGGAAAGTGGGTGTGTGGGTATTACCTATACACCTCTGCCTACCCCTTCGGGGACCCTTGTGGGAAGGCGTGAGGATATATTATTAGTTTGGATCATTCAAATTATATTATAGTTAATACTATGATACTCTATGTACCCTGCCCAAAGCGGTCTCAATGTATACCTTAGTTTATCGAAAAGCCTCTTACTAAGGCCTTCGACTAAAGTAACGTGATAATAAAATAATCTATTTAGTAATAAATATTTTTTATCGAAAGGTAGAACTATTTCGGAACATTCTCAGCGATAATAGGTAAAGGTGCTTGAGAAACGCGAGTCTGTCCTCTCATATGCAGGATTTCACAAACCTATATGAGTTTTTTTACATAAGTATACGAGTTGGTACTATCACAAATCTCTAAGTTAAATTCAGGAAAGTATACTAATTTACATACTGTAATTTAAGTCTTTAATGGTGACTTGAAACTGCATTGTAACAAGCTCACCATTGAAAACAGCAACACGTCATTAATTATTTTTTAAATTTATTTGTTAGATACTCAAAGAGAAAATACTAGGTAAAAGTGAACAAAATATTTACTTACCTACTAAAATGTCTATTGCCACAATAAAGCACGTAAATAACAACGACATTTGTTCTTGAGTGTTCTGGAATAATGAAATAACAAAATAGAACCTAAAAGGTTTTCTGAAACTGACTAGTTACTTACTATAAACATGTTTCGTAACAATATCGAAGTCCTCAAAGTCGCGCGAAAGTAAGGGAAAAGTGGCAATAAAACGAAGAAGGTCTAAATAAGAAGTACGACACTCAGTAACAATTAATCGTAGATAAACTACACGTGCAAGTTTTAATAGGGTCTGGAGTAGCTTGGACTACGGTTAAGGAAGCTACTGAACCATGCATGTTTATGATGTTGAAGATAACGACTTATCTTACCCAAATGTTTAAAAGATTGATCAAGTGTCAGCATATATTTTGAGGTAAAATAACTAGTCTAATTTCTCAATGAGGTAGGACACTCAGCTATGCGAAATCGTACTAAGAGGATATAATAATAATAATATATCCTCACGCCTTCCCACAAGGGTCCCCGAAGGGGTGGGCAGAGGTGTATAGGTAATACCCACACACCCACTTTCCGCCAGAGGTATATTAGGTGCCAACGTGACAGATGGCGAGTCCATCGCCGTTACTCGAGCACGACTATAAATACGCCTTTGAATTTCTTCTCAGACGTATGCAGTTTTCCGACCGATGTTTTCCTTTACCGTAAAGCTCGTGGTGTGACTAATCACTATACTTAAGTTCAGAAAAACTCATTGGCACAATCGGGATTCGAACTTGCGACCTTTGCGTCGCAGGCAACTGCTCGAACCACTCGGCCACCACGGCTCTTTCTCTACTAAGAGGAAAAGCCTTATTTTGACCTCACGCGTTCCCACAAGGCTCCCCGAATAGCAGCAGAGATAGTACCCATACACTCACTTTCCGCCAGAGATAGGTCGTCAACCATAATATTTCTCCACCGGTTCCCATTCGTCGAAGGGATCTCTTCGAGGTGTAGAAATATCCATACACCTACTTTTTTCTGGAAATATATTTTAGGTACGTACGAGACAGATGGTGAGTCTATCGCCGCTCCTCAAGCACGACTATACGTATGACTTGGAATTTCTTCTCAAGCAAATGTAAGTTTCCTATCATTATTTTTCTTTATCGTAAAGCTCGTAATATGACTGTATTCAAGTTCAGAAAAACTCATTGGTTCAGTCGTAATTTGAAGGTTAAATCCTTGTGTTGGAATTGACTACTCGAACCATTCGGTTACCACGGTGCATTTGTTTAGTAGTAGGCCTTTGCTCAGCAGTGAGACATAAATGGCTATACATAAGTAAAGTACCTACTGACAGCATAAAGAACGAGCCTCTACCATCGGTCTACCGTCTGCCAGCCTGGCCATTTCCTGTGGAGTTCCACACAGCTTAGTCACCGCTGGAACACAAAAGCTGAAGACTATTATATGTAGTAGTATGTATCTATTATATCTATTATAGGTGCTATTGGGCTGTGACACTGCATGAATAGGGTATTCTAAATATGAACATTTCCTGATTCACGGTAAATTCCGTTGTAGTCCAAATCTTGATCTTTTTGGAATACATAAGTTTTTTTCGCTATTTTTACCCCATTTTTTGATACACAAAATCTTATTTCCATCATCCGATTGTTAAAATGATTAATTAAAAAGAAATCCTAATGTAGGTAGCACGTCTCAACTAAAGCTTTACTTTCCGAAGCATTAAAACCATTAAAAATCGAATTAGCATACTGTAATATTATGCAAATTTCCATTGAATACATTACACTAGCCATTACAGCGCTTCTCAATTACGTGGGTGTAAGCAAAGTCATAGTAGATAGATCAATACAAATTTCCAGTTAGGCTTGCTGTAATGGTTTGTGAATTGTCATTGGTAGACGAACGTTAATACGCCCTGACAAATGAGACACTACATTTATCACATTAGTAATCGACGGCAATACAACTAAATACCTAAGTATATAAAAGTCGGAGCCAATTGAATTGAGAGCGATTGACCTTAGATCACGAACCGGCAAAGAAATGAATTAAGGTAGAATTATATAGAGCAGCACTGGCACCGGTATCTATAACTCAAAGGTGGCTGACTGTTTTGGGCTTACACAGGTATTCAAATTGATACCCATAGGTATCTCCTAAGATCCATCAATATTTGGCTACAGGCTAGGGTGTCATTTAAAAAGTTTGAAATCATACACTGAGAAACCAAAAGATGATGCTTTCGCGGAAGTGTAGTTTGTGTAATACATTCCTCGTTCACGCTGTCTTAAGTGAGGGAGTACAGCTCAAACTTAGCCGCAAAAATATCAGCAAACAAGTGTAATCGTCAAGACTGCTAGCAAATGTAAAATAATATAAAAAAAAAAATAATGTAAAATTATATTTTATAGCGAAACACTTATTTAGAAATGTATAATGAAAAACCTAGCAAGAGCAGAAACTTATCTAGCAGTATACTATTGCTCTTTATTCAAAAGTTGTGCCAGCGACGCCACTGACCGTATAAACAGACCTTTAATTTAAATAGGGGTCGAAGGACTGATACAGGAAACTCAGCACTGTTCAACCGTCAATCAAAAACGATGTCTCCGTTGTTGATTTGGATACCACTTGTTGAACTTCTTGTGGAAAAAAGACTTCAGTAGATAAATACAATCTAACATGTCGGAAATGTGTTGTCAGAAATTAGTGATTTTATTTTAATAGTGAATATAATAATAGAATTTGTGACTCACTGTTTGTAGCTTTGGTAAGTAATATAATTACGATAGGGTATATTATGGTAAGGGTAAGATGGCGCTAATTGTCAATATCTATTCATATCATGACACTCCAGTTGCTTTACTAGCTTAAATCTAAATTACACTGTGGTTACTATGGTATATATGGTACTATATACCTAATGAACCAACGTATTCAGCTATTATTGTATTTAATATAATTAATTTATGGACTGCTGAATTCAAATGAGTAAATTCGTGTTTCTATCTAATCCTATTTCTAGATAAAATTTGATCAGATAGTAATCATTTTGATCTAGTGTTAAGGCTGCTGGTTTTGTTAGACTTTGAAGAGATTTGCCTATGAAAGTTATGGTAGTAATTTGTTTTTTTTAATCATCCAAATTTCGACCTGGCAATGTTCTCAAGTTGAATAAAACTGGTTGAAAATACAAGAGCTACCTCTATCCAAAGGTTCCCCACTGGATGTAATAAATTTGAAACCTTCTCTCACGATTAAAACAAAGTCAACTCTGGAGAGAGTTTAAACTTTAAAGTACGTACCAAGTGACATTAAATAATATATTGTTACTTGTTACTAAGGTCAATTGACTAACAAAACTCAAAACTTATAATTAAAATACCGCTTCTAAAGCGTATACCTAATACTACTAAATTGTACGACAACCTTTCAATCAACCTTCAAATTAAAAATTATAGTTTCGATAAGTATGGATCGTGAGGATATGAGGTTTGAAAAACACTATTAAAATTTTATAATAACGTGTAAAATATAAACGTTTAGTTTCTGGTCTCATAATTATTTTAGATTGGACTAAACTAATACTCGTTTTATTATATATAAAAACTATTAATATATAATAATTATTATATTATATAAATAATTATAATTATCTAACGCGTATGAACACCTCTTAAGTATATCTTCACGCCTTCCTCCAATTGTCAAAATGTGTGGGCTGAGCTGTAAAATGCACTTGTTTTCCCCGGAGAACCAAATAAGTGCTAATGTGATCAAAAGCGAGTCTGTCATCGTATTTTCAGCACGGTATATGTATATATACCGTGCTGATGCGTAAGATGTTTTCCTTCATCATAATGCTTGTTGTGTGATAAATTGTATTACTTAAGCAAAAAGAAAAGACTTTAATAATATGGCTGTAATTGTAACCTCGATTTTGCAGAATACTAGTAAAACCACATCTATATGATAGATATACACATATAATTTTTTTCAAAGTTGATTGAGAAAACAATTTAAACTTACTTCAGGTTAATGTCCTCGAGAATCTCTGAAGGGAGCAGGTCCAATACTTGTGTGACATTGAGGTTGTCCCACGCCTTCTGACGCCCGAGGATTTGTTGCGTGCAGTTGATGAACGTCGAGATATCCCAATCGGAACCCATCGTCACAATTTAACTTTACACTGGACTCATCTCAAATCTGCATACACTGTTTGTTTTATTATAACACTGCTTTATGACATTCTCATTTTTAACCTGCCATGAAATAGCAATGATTCACGAGCACTTGAGTATACTGTAATTAGGACCATTTTATAAGATTTAAGGCCGACTTTATGGTACTTTAAGCTGTGGAGTCAGGATAAAAGTCAACGGCTCTAATTCGCCTCATTAATTCTACTGTGCATTGTTCTTTCATAGCGTTTCGTTCAGCCGCGTGATCCCTAATTCAGATTTGGTCATGTTCCTTCACTTTTATGTGGTGTACGAAAATTTCGTAAGAAAGAACCCTTTTTCCGAAGGATTCCAAGCTTCCTCGTATCTCACGCATTTACTTCGATATGATGAGGAAAAGAATATAATGTTACGGAAATTTGAACTAGGGTCTCGCATCTAATAGTCAACGAAAAAACTAACATAAACCGAGAGCACAAAGTCCGTTCTGATTATAACTCCTATTCAAAGGACAAAAAGTCTATCTTCATGAAAATCTATTCTGTAGGGTATATACTGTATTTGTTGGTAGATTTGGTCACTGGTCTGCCTTATCTAGACTACTGAATTTATCCGGTTGGCAGATTCTTTTCACAAGTTAAAATACTAAAGTAAACCCTAAAAGTTTGTACAATGGACAAAGGTTAATAGGGTTTACATTGTGTTGGCTTTTGTGGTATGGCTTGCTACATATGTGATGGGGTTTAACCTCTTTAAAATTAACTAAATCCTACGTTATGTTCAGCAAAATAATATTCTCACTAGAAAACCTGTAATTTTTCTCGAGATACAAAAAAATATATGAAAATCATATAAATGTTCGGGGCGTGCGGATAATGAGTCCTATTTGTTTTATTCTGAATCGTCAGAAGTTTTTCTCAAAAAGTATTTTTAATACTAAGGTCCCGATGGAACGTAAATCTTGTTTATATACCGATCTTAGTAAAAAAAAACAGATTACTTTTATTGAAGTAAATTTTCCTTATACTAAAGTATATAGTCAGTTATTAGTGACTATATAAGCTTTATATATCTCTTCACGCCTTCCTTCAAAGATCCCCTAGAAGGGGTAGGCTGAGGTGTGTAGGTAGTCCCCACACACCGACTTTCCACGAGGCAACGTGTCAAAAATTACTCCGGCACGATTGATGAATCTTTTGAATTTCTTCTCAAACGTACATATATATGCAGGTTTTCTTTCACCGTAAATCTCGTGGTGTGACTAATCACTGCACTTAAGTTTAGAAAAACTCATCGGTACAGTCGGGGTTAGAATTTACAATCTTTGTGCTGCAGGCAACTACTAGAACCACACGGTCATCACGTATTTAAAATAGCTTTAATTGTTCGTATATTTGTCTAAATAAATTAGGCGTATGCACTTTTAAAATCAAGTGGTTAATTATATTGATTTGATACTAAGCAATACTATTCACAAAGCATACAAATACTTAATAGAAGTAATTAAACTATGTAGACCAACAATCTTCAAACGCTTCAGGTCTTTGATGCTGTCCCATGATTGAATTCCGAGAAACAATTCAATTTCAAATTCAAAGCGATAGTGGTTTCTAAACCTAAATAGGCTGCATTCAATTATTGTATCAATTTAAAAAAACAACAATATATAGCAATTAAATTAAATTAGTTTATTTTGCTTTGATAGAAAGAGAGATAGCATTCAGAGGAAATAATATTTCGTTTACAATTTCCCAAATATTTACTTGCGATCATTTGTGTAGTTACTTGACATAATGAATAAGACTGACTTTTGACTTGACAGTTTATAGTGTTACTAGCTGTCCCGCCCAGCTTCGCCCGGGTGAAAAAGTAAAATTTCCTGAATCACGATCGCAGCGCCACCTATCGGGTATCCTATCTTTTAAGTTGGATCAAACTGCATACGGTGTGCAAATTTGATTGAAATCGTTTTAGTAGTTTAGGAGCCCATCGCGGACAAACAACGTGACACGTAATTTATATATATTAAGATGTGCTTTGTACTGATGCATCAATCGATCTAATTATGTAAGACGTAACTAATCGTGATATTCTTATATAGTATATACGTACACAAAGCAGTTAATAACATATAATCTGGCACACATAACAAGATCTATTCAAACTATCGTAACATCGTCAGAACTGAAATTGGACCATATTTTTTATGACTCGTATAGTATTTACCTTGGTGGCTGTGTGGCTCGAGTAGTAGCTACAACGCAATGATAGCAAAGTCGACCCCCGACTGACTTTTTTTCTGAAGTTACGAGTAAGTACTACAGGTGTTAATCACGCCGTGAGCTTTTCGGTCAAGAAAAAATTGTAGAGAAAACTTGCACACGTTTGTGAAATCGAATTACTTCTCAGGTCTAGTCTTATGTGTGGAAATGCGAATAGAAACGGTGAAGTTGGCTCCTAACAGCCTACAATTACAACACCACACCCTCTTAAACGACTACCCTGTTTATGGTCAGCTGTTCGTGGTGCACAACACTTTCTAGGAGCCGAGTTATTTGTCTGCGATTTTGATGGGGACCACTACCCTAATTAAGTAACACTTGACCTGACAGGTAGATTCCGTTAGCTAATAATTAGTTACCCTATCTACAAGATCATTTAAGTCGAATAATATTGGCTTCAAATATTCAAGCTTAATAATGAAGATTGACGTAAAACGGCGATGATAAAATTTGGTTAATGCTTGGGACAACCGAAACATTAGGCAAATTTACCATTTAATCATCGTCGGAAGCCTAATCGCTGCGTGAAATTACGATTACAATTTTGTTTTATGGCTCTTGTGAGATTTATCTACTTTTCGTATTGAAGTTTATTGAAGTGAATTTATAATAATAATATCCTCACGCCTTCCCACAAGGGTCCCCGAAGGGGTAGGCAGAGGAGTAGGTATAGGTAATACCCACACGCCCACTTTCCACCAGAGGTATATAGGTGCCAACGTGACAGATGGCGAGTCCTTCGCCGTTACTCAAGCACGACTATAGATACGCCTTTGAATTTCTTCTCAGACGTATGCAGGTTTCCTCTCGGTGTTTTCCTTCACCGTAAAGCTCGTGGTGTAACTAATCACTGTACTTAAGTTCAGAAAAACTCATTGGTACAGTCTGGATTCAAACTTGCGATCTTTGTGTCGCAGGCAACTGCTCGAACCACTCGGCCACCACGGCTTCTTACATTATTGGGTTTTAAATATTATTTATATTTAAATAAAATTAATATTTAAAACCCAAGTATATATTGTAATTAATATATTAGCTTCATCATTTAGGCCGACAAAAATCATACTCTTAAATTTATGAAGAATTAAACCCTAATGACCTTAGACAGTAAACAGGTTCACATTAATAGTAGGAAATGATTATTATTTTTTTTTATATTTTTTTAATTACATTATGTATGTTTGGGGGAGATGTATGATACACACCCTCTTTTCACTGGAGATATATTTAGGTGCTAACGTGATAAACGAGTCCATCGCGGTTTCTCAAGCACGACTATACGTACGTCTTCTTAAACGTATACAGGTTTCCTGGTGTGATTAATCATTGTACATATGTTCAGAAGAAGCGTATTGGTTTACTCGGGATTCGAACTTCGACTGCCGTGGCTGGCTTAAGATGATGTTAGAAGTAAAACACCTTTTTACTTCTAACATAATTGTTTACAATCAAAGATTACAATGTATACTGTTTACAATAGACAGTGACAGATGGTGGCTGACTGCCGTTTTCCAGACACATTTTCCGAATCGCATTTCGCAATCATCCAATCAAATCAAAGAAAAAAAAGTACAATGAATTCGCTTCAGATCTAGATAGGAAAAAAGTCGTCTAAATTCCAGACAAAATAGTAGAAAGCAGGTGTTAAGCGCCTCAGCGAAAATTGCAATATCAGGGAGAATAGGACATTGGACGCTAATCCAGCTAGTATTGGGTAGGTGGGACGCGTGACATATGTCTTTTTTTGAGCTAGCTAGCGGCCCGCAATTGATGACTAAGCTCCGAAAATTGAGAGGCGCTCAACCACCAACGGAAGATAATGGCGGAAAATGAAACGTAAAAAACCCAAGAGGGTAATAGCCTAGCTTTCGCAATATTGGATTCAAGTTTATATTATTTGACGCAAGATTTTTACCTACATTGTTTTTTTTTTACCTATTTTTACCTATTTACCCATATTTGATAAGAAATACTATTCCATTAATGAGTATTTATGTTACAAATTTTAATTATTTCTTAAGCTAAACTGTGTGCAAGAAGAGGCAGAGGACGACCACGTTACCAAGATCAAATCGATCGGACGCTCAAGGACGGGAACTTCAAGAGTACTCGAAACCGACGAGCATGTATGAAGAGACGAGAGAGAGAAGAGAGAAAGAGGAATGTAAGTCCAGAAAGAACTGGCGCTCTATACTCTCTGCCTACCCCGTTAGGGACTCAGCGTGATGATATGTATGTATGTAAAATATTTTTATGCCTTCGGGCGGGACATAGTGACCACGTTGCGTTTTAATATCTATTTGTAATGCCTATGTTCACAAAATAAAGATGATTTGATTTGATTTTTTTATATCAGCTTCATTGTTTTCTATAGTTTTACACACTTATATTTCACTTGTAATATTGGTGTGTATGTTTAGGTAAAAAAATGTAACTGAATTTTATAGCAGTTATAATCAACCAATTGAGATGTTTTTGTATGAACAATGTAAATAGTGCATACAAACAGTGACCAGTAAGATGGTATTTTGAACCCTGAACGGCAGCGATAAGCGTTGTATTAAAATCACAGTGCAGGGATTGACTTGGCTGGCCAGTACCTGTAACTACCTATACAGGAATACGTGACAGTAATATTATATTGTATTGTGTACCTATTGTTATGTGAAATGTTATTGTGGCTTTTATTTGCAGTGCAAAAGGATTTTCTTTATGGTGCTGAAAGGTAGTATTGAAAATGTATCAAAGGATTGAGTTGAATATTTGCATCTGAAAGCGAAAAGCTATAATGAAATGTATGCAACATACCTACAAATTAGTAAAAAGGTGTTATTATTTGCTTGATACACGATAGTGCCTTCCCTTCCACTTCAATCAATTCAATTGGGTACCTGAGCAGTATCTGGTTATCTTTATCAGGAACAATAATGGCGTTTATTCTTACACAATTATCACAGATTTACGTACATTAGGTACGTACGATCGATATACCGCGTGCGATTTCACTTTGTAAATTTTGAGGACGAAATGAAATTGTTTCTAATATAACTTCGCTCCCAGACGACATCACACAATGATACTAATTATTCAGAACCCGAGGGGTAATAATAACCAAAGCTAATCAATATTCATCAGCAATTTTCCTTTAATTTTCAATCAATGAAGATACTAGATATGAGATAGTAAGATACTAGATACGAGAAGAGAATGCACCCTTGAAAACTTATGAAAATGGAAAGCCCTAAAAAGTACTCTATACATTTTCACTTACGTTCTACAAACAGATAAAATTGAAAAAAATCTGAGATTCAATTTTCTTAATTCACAATGTTCATTCATGAAAGGTTTAAGAGTTCATAGCGAACGCCGGCTACCTACATAGAACCGAACTTGCCTCTTTTTGCATATATTATTGGCGTATAGGTACGTGTTATGTTGATAGAGAATACGTAGGTATATTTATATATTATATATATCTTCATGCCATCCCCCTAGGGTCCCCGAAGGTAGGTAATACCCATACACCCACTTTCCGACGGAGATACATATATTGTGCCAACGTCACATATGGCGAGTCCATCGCAAACATATGCAGGTTTCTTCTCGTTGTTTTCCATCAACGTAAAGCTCGTGGTGTGACTAATCATTGTACTTTCTCGTAAGCTCAGAAAAACTCATTGGTACTGTCGGAATGCGAATTTGCAAACTTTGTGTTTCAGATGACTACTCGAACCACTCGGCCACCACGGCTTTTTGTTCACCGGAACATCTCTTTTAGTACACGTATTTTTCATCAGCAACCATAGTCCATCATGCTAGTTTTGCTAGGGTTGTCCCTCAGGCACTAGCTCAGATATTCCTTTGAATTCCGACTATCATAACACAATATTGATCCCTAGATCCAGTCGGGTACATTTTAAATGTTACAAAGTTTTGTGCCAAATAAAATCCTTGATGAGTAGTGGTTTCAAAAGAACGAATCATGCACGTATCTAACAATATTAACATTATGTATTTTTGTGTCAATAGGAACACTTTATTATAAAGAGCGTGTCGCAGCGTCTAAATCTCTAAACAGGGTTTGTTTAAGTAAATTAAGAATAAACCTGTCTATTGTTACACAAAAGATGGTACTTGTAAAGTAAATATTATTGCATGAAAGCAGCTGAACACTTTTAGCGTAATTGTTTCGGCGAAAAGATTACGGTAAGGCATTTTATTGCTATTTACCTCTTCAATGACGGTGCGTACTCACTTAATGAAACGCAAATTAAACCAGGTGGTCCATTCTTTCAAATTGCATTGCATTCAACAATAATTTTGGCACACTTGTTAGTGAAATTAATATGTTATAATTTATTCTCTCACGCGGTAAACCGTCGTTAACATTGTAAACACGTCGCAGCAGTAGACCTTATGTATTAATAATAAAACAAAACAATTATGCAAAAACAAAGCCTCCGTAACATTGATACTTCCGGCCGGTCCCTACAATTAATGAAGCAAGCCTAATTGAATTAATTAGCCTGAGATCGCACCCATACTAATCCTTTCGCGTGTAACAAATAGTCTGCGTTTTATTCACCCTCCTTTTTCCTCATTACTACTCCCTGATGCCAACCTTGTTTAAAAAACGATGTACTGTAAACTGCGATAATTTGGTAAAACAAACCTTGTACATCCAAATATATTTAAACTTAAATCTAAAAATAATATTCACAGAGCTGAAACTTTCATGAAACTTTTGATATATTTTGTTCATAGTTACTTTTAAGTACAATTGATATGCTCAAACCATATTTATATTTGCACTTGATAACTAGATGGTATTAGAACTTTATTTAGACACTTTGGATTACTTGTGTTTGGGTGATGGGTGATTATTTATCTTATCGCGCTACTGTAGCCGGATAGTACGTGCTGACGGAACCGCGGTCGGGTCTCGACTGAACAGTCAGTCAGAAAATGTATGGGAACATCTTCTATCTACTACATGAACTCATGAACTGCAAAAGTCTACAGTTAGACTCACAGCACTAATAGTCAGGTCACTTATAGAGTTTGATCTAATGGCACGTAGCTTAGCTACTGATCTCAAATCTCTTTCCAATATCGCACGTTTCAGTTTTCATTACACAAAGAGGATAAGATGAAAGAGCCCGATTTTCTGTTTGTTATTGTTTTCAAAGAAATGAAATTCTCTATTTTTCTTTCTGATGGGGTGAAGTTAAAAAAAATATATATAATATCGAATTAACATAATCCTCTGGTTCATTAAAAACTTAAAAAGCAGATTGACAGTAACGTTGGGTTTCTAATTGTTCGTTTTAAACTCATATAATGCTAAGCAAATGATGACATGACAAACGAACATGGGTAAAATTGGGATTAGATGTTTGTTAAAAATATAATACGTACCAAAGAAACAAAATTCTTATTTAAATTCGAACGAGTAATGTTAAACTAGAAATAATTAACCCAGCTCAAAATACATTTCAAGAAATATAAAAAAGATGCTTTTTCTTGATTATATTATTATATCTTCCTATAATTACTTCCTCTCTAGACCGTAGATATATGTCGATGCCAACGTGATAGATGATTTTGTCGTCGTCTGTCAGGCACGGATGTGCATACGTCTTTGAATAACATATCAAGCGTATGCATGTCTCCTCACGATGTTTACGCGTAGCGTTTTTATGTGTAGCTACGCCATAAATTACTCCCCGGAGCTTAGACTTGCAATCCTGAATTTGCATTGACAATTTTTTTTGTATTGTCTCTCGTAGCGTGAGTTCCGGGAACTTTTGCTACTTAACCGGTCAATGCATTGACTAAGCTCACACTTTGTTTTTATAACTGACGGCCCGTCCCGGCTTCGCACGGGTGGACATTTATAAACATTTTGGCAATTTTTTTTCTTGCAATTAAAATAGCCTCTATTAATCAGTGATAATGTAGCATTCAAATGGTGAAAGAATTGTTAAAATCGCTACAAACATACTTACATACAAATCTTTCCTCTTTATAATATTAGTATAGACTAACTGCGCCCGTTGCAATACTATACATATGTATTATGCAATAATAGAATAAATGCGATTGCGGGCAATTAAATCTGCCACATCAATTTGGCGATGTCCTATCACTGTTGATTAATGTATCGAAATGTTCTTAGGCACATTGGACTTGACAGCTGCTACCAATGCGAGATATTAGGAGATATATGTTTACCATATACGTAATAAATAGTGAAAATTAGCCTAGTGGCAGATTGTAGCATCTAAATACGAATTAGTACCTATATATCTATTCTTTTTGCTGGGCCTTTTTTGAATACATATACATATATACATCATTATAGAACAGTTATACATTTAAATAGTTATTGTCACACAAGGCGTGTGGGGATCGAACCATCGATCATTAACCCATTCAGGGAGTGGCCCCCGTGTAACAATATAGTAGCCGGGATATACATCTCTTCCATATTAACATGTCCATCGTCTGCTTTATCAATCAGATAATCGTATTTACTCAAATTGAAAGGGACCGCGATCAAGGACCCTGAAGAATTGGCCTTCCACAATTTTTGCTGCCTTGAAAAGCATCAACGTCATGACTCGGCGAAAAAAATGACAATAACGGAGTGTGTTCGATATTTTCTCTCAAAGGCGTGAACCATGTGACGTGAGAAAATTATGCGTGGTGATAAAGTGCAGGAAGCAAGGAAAATTTGTGTACGGACGATTACGAACGGATATGATTTATATATCGCCAATAAAATTCCATTCTTCTGTTATATTACTACTATTATCTTCTTAACGCCTTCCCACAAGGGTCTCCGAAAGGGTAGGCAGACATTTTCCGCCAGAGATATATTTTAGGTGCCAACGTGACAGATGACAAGTCCATTGCCTCAAGCACGACTATACATACATCTTTTTGACTTTCTTCTCAATCGTACGCAGGTTTCCTCTCGATGTTTTTTCTCCTCATATTCGTAGTGTGACCAATAAGTATCCGTACAGCTCGTGGTGTGACTAATAATTTAAGTTTAGAAAAAATATTTGTACAGTCCGGATTGATGCAAGCAACTATTCGAACTACTCGACCATCACGACTCAATAATGAGATAATATTAGTACTTAGATTCATAGATACAAAATAAAATACTTCCAGCAATAGCGATAAGAGTTCTCAACACACAACAGCGCACAAACTCAGCCTAAATATTATATTGTATTAGTTCGAGATCGCTACTGAAGTTCAAGATATCTCCATACCAAATTACATAAAGAAAGAGCAGATCCACGTCTTAATTCGTGGAAATTTACAAATCAGCCGAACAATCAAAGACGCGTACAACAATTGTACCGACGAGAATGTGGAAGGAAATAATCATATACATGTTCATAATACGTTTAAAGGGGACTGGCCCCCCTAATCTCTGCATACCGCGTGAGCGACTCTGCGTGATGAAATCCAACAGCTATTCAGATACTCAGATATTAGTAAAAATATTTGAGTACATAAAGTTTCCGGTAAGTGAAAGTAGAATTGAATAATATCCACGTCTTAAGCGTGTTAAGCTCGCTATATCGCTCAATCGACGCAACCTGCGACGTGGATTACATTTGTAGTTTTTTTCTGGATTTTATATACCGTATAATTAGCTAAGGCTATTTATTTATATAACTAGATAAGGAAAATTAAGTGTATCGCCAACTTTCTGGTAAAATACACCACATTCGCCCTTGAATCTCTTCATATACGTATGTGTATATCCCGGATTTCCTCACGGAATAATCCTTTACGTGTACATAGAGCTCGCTTAGGTTTCATGAACAATAATAATTTTGAGTTCAGAATAATAATAATATAGTCTTTGAGTTGTATCCCACGGTTCTCGTTTTATAAGAAATTTCATTTGTATAATTTGATTGAGCTAAGTTTGCATTTATTTGTCTAGTGGAAAGTACAAGCATAAGTTTAAATATGAAAGCAGAATTATCCTTCATAAAGGCTAGTTTCAGTAACTTGCTTGTATTTTAATCTTATTAGCAAAGTTTCACGATGAAAGGCAAATAATTTAAACAACTACTTACAATATAAATAGTAACAATAAGTGCCCTCAGTACTTAAAGAAACTTCTAAACTTTCAGTCAGCCCTAATACTGTAACGTGATCGAGTCAAAGAAGGTGGCTGATCAAAGCAGACCTTTTAGATTGAAACCCGGATCGAAGTGGGAGTTGGCAATGGAGGAAATACCTATTTACCGGGCGGTATCACGTCTCATACTCCTCCATTGTGATCAAGTCGAGCTCGTTTGATGAGACTAATAGCTGACAATTGATGAGTTTAGATTTAAAGGTCGATATATTATAATAATAATATCCTCACGCCTTCCCACAAGGGTCCCCGAAGGGGTAGGCAGAGGTGTATGGGTAATACCCACACACCCACTTTCCGCCAGAGGTATATTAGGTGCCAACGTGACAGATGGCGAGTCCATCGCCGTTACTCAGGCACGGCTATACATACGCCTTTGAATTTCTTCTCAGACGTATGCAGGTTTCCTCTCGATGTTTTCCTTCACCGTAAAGCTCGTGGTGTGACTACTCACTGTACTTTAGTTCAGAAAAACTCATTGGTACAGTCGGGATTCGAACTTGCGACCTTTGCGTCGCAGGCAACTGCTCGAACCACTCGGCCACCACGGCTCATCGATATATTGATGAGTGAAAAAAAAATTACAGGACGTAAAATTCGTCTGGAAGAAAAAACAGAGAAGCGTTCCTTCCTAGATCAAATTTAAGTAATATCTTTCTCTCGTAATAACCAATACCGTCATCCCAGATTTGTATGCCATGGATTATAATATTTACTAACTATATTAGTGGCTATAGTCATATCTTAAATTGAAAGTACAAATTCGTGCCATTCGCGGAATAAGTAGGTTCCTATTTATCTGAGCACCCTAAGTCAAGGAAAATAATAATTATAAGAACAAGTTAAAATAAAACTCCTTTTAATTCAGAGTAATAGCAGTTGCTTGCTCAGGAAGGCTTCTCCGTAATGTTGTCCTTTAGTCAAGCAAGATGGCTGGCTCAAGCTCCGGTGACCTGTACCAATGAGTTTTTCTGAACTTAGTATAGTAATTTTCCAAACCACTAGTTTTACATTCAAGGAGAACATCGTAGGAATCCTGCATTAATCAGAGAAGAAATTGAAAGTTTGTTAAGTCATACCCGAGAGACTACTGTCACCATGTCTAATAGACCCATTTAAATTTCTGGGGTGATGAGGGTATTACGTCTCTGTATACCGGAGACCTTCCTTCGACGACCCTTGTAAAAAGACATAATAATAAAATTATAACAAGTAAATTTTAAAATTACCTCAAACTTATCTTTTAGGATCTTGTGATATGGAAGCCCCTGGCTTATCATGCTATTGCTATTGTGATCACAATTCAACAATGTTCTGACAGATTATATTTTGCGTTTGTATGCAATCATTATTGTGAGCTGTGGTGGCCGAGGTGTGCGAGTATTCGCCTGCAACGCAAAGGTTGTAAGTACGAACCTCAGCTATACTAATGAGTTTTTTCCGCATTTATGTACAGACATTACTCCATTATTATCGGGTATACAATCACAATAATGAGCCTCCGTCCCTTTTCGTTAAAGCTTAGATGAGGACCAATTCAAACATAGAATAACATGTTTTATAGCCAGAGATTTTCTTAGAACATCTTGGTATGGGGGAAAATGATAAATTTTAAACTTACCCGTAGATTATCCTCCAATATTGAATCCTATTTAAACACAAAATGTGGTAGGGTCACCGCAATACTCGCTGTACATGTGAGAGCACGCACTGCCCGGCTTTGTATAAAAAGACAAATATTTATTCAGAACGTGTCGGTATAATTCTCCACCGAGAGGGCGGCGGCCCGCACAGAAGGGCCTAAATTAGGACTATTCAGACGCCTCTCGGCGCAAGTTATTACAAAAGTTTATAATTTATTATGTTGGGCACAACGGTAATGTTTTATTTCACTCATCGTACCTAAGTGGGAACATCTTGGCACCATAAAGCTCAGCCAATTTTTCCTCGGCCCATACTTCCGTTCCGCTTTCGAGCTGAATTCGTGCATTATTTTGTTTCTCAATGTTTGTTATAACACCATCGTGTCATCTACATTGTTATTTTATAATAATGTCGATGTTATTTTTCACTTGTTTTTAATAATAAATAAATAAAAATAAAAATAAATATCCTCACGCCTTCCCACAAGGGTCCCCGAAGGGGTAAGCAGAGGTGTATGGGTAATACCCACACACCCACTTTCCGCCAGAGGTATAACAGGTGCTAACGAGACAGATGGCGAGTCCATCGCCGTTACTCAAGCACGACTATACATACGCCATTGAATTTCTTCTCAGACGTATGCAGGTTTCCTCCCGATGTTTTCCTGCACCGTAAAGCTCGTGGTGTGACTAATCACTGTACTTAAGTTCAGAAAAACTCATTGGTACAGTCGGGATTCGAACTTGCGACCTTTGCGTCGCAGGCAACTGCTCGAACCACTCGGCCACCACGGCTCTCTGTTTTTAATCTTAATGGCACTAAATACGTAGGAAAATTAGGGCGATGAGATTTTGTTTTTTGTTTATAATTCTCACTATTATTTTACTTATAACTAACTTTTAAACTTACTTACTTACTTTTAGACTTATATTGCTATTGTCTAAAATACGTATGTAATTCTTATGGTGACATGATTGAATTTTAGGTACTTGTTAATAAATAAGCGTGAGTATTCGGTTCCTAGCCGCTCTCAAGTTTACCGATTCGAATCCAAAATTGAGTCAAATATTTATGCTTTACAAGTATTTACATAGTGTATTGTACATACAACACACTATGTTGATTGATGATAATGTTCCATATACAGTAATTCAATCACAAAATATACCTTAAGTCAAAATGCTCATTTATTTCTACACCTAGAACCTGGTGGACGCAAAGTACATAAATAGAAAAATAAATTAATCAAGTAAAGGACATGATATCCTTATTTCTTTTATAATAAAAAATATATTTTATTTAAAAGAAAGAAACTAACCAATTAATAATCTTTAATTAATAATATACATATATATTAAAAATAATTAATTAAAGCGACCGACTGGTATCGAGATCAAAGTCCAAGGTCCCTGCGAATCCCAGAGAAAGGAATCTCCTAACAATACGTGCCGTGTTGAGGAGCACGGCTTTCTGTTCCTGATTACGGTCAGGCCCTTGATCCAATCATTATTGTTAATTCTGGAACGAAATGCTCGAATGAACGAAGTGCCGTAAATACTTTATACGCTTACTGCAATATGCTCCATTAATAATTTCCAACGTGTCTAGTAACCGTCGTAGTATTAAGTAAGCTAAAATTTGAGAGGAAAAATAATTGGTTACCATTAGTTACCATTTAACTATCCTAATTAGGTTTGAAGTTGGTTCTCGACTCTAACTAAGCAACTCTACTCTTAAGCGACTGTCATCTGATCTCTACAACTTTCTGCGAAGAAAATTACATCAAGTATTTATGGGATACCTATAACGATCCTCAAAGTTCTATTGGATTTCTAGTTTCTGGAATGAAACATATTCTGTGTTAATTGAGTTAATAACCTATTATTATCCAACTTCGGTCAGAAGTTTTAACGTGAAAGAGGAACAAACTCCCTCTCAAACTTTTGCGTTAATCGGTGAAATCCTTTGAGCTCTCTATAATTAAGTGAGTAAACATTCCTCGCCAATTACCGTATTTCACTATTGTAAAAGCTAAATAAAAACTAAATGGCATTTTCTATTGTTTCCTCCTCTTTACCAGGACCGATCTTATTTTAAGTGAAATTAGTTCTTGAATTTGGAAACTGGAAACTTAACATTTCAACTAAATCAATGCCATGAAACTTTAAGGTAAGTTTGGTGAAAATAGCTGCATGTTTGCAGCAGAGATGTGATGGTAAATTCATTTTACTTAAAGCTTTTAAAGCCAAGAGAGCTACTAGTAAGTTTGTTCTTCTTGATATGCTGAGAAATATTGTAAGAACTATTAATATAGTTGGTCATATCCAAGCCGCTCCTCGGTAACCGTCGCTTACCGTTGAATATGGACGTCGGGATATTGTAACGTGAGTATTGTAATAATTACGATACGCTTATTTATCAACCTAACTTTCTGCAAGAGCATGACGCTACCTTAAAAGTTTTAATCGGCTCAGATTTTAAGCAGAATATACCTCGTGACCCACTTCTGAGAAAATGGTAGTGGAAAGCAGAATTGTTATTTATTGGCTACAAAATATTTAAACTTCGAGATATACTTTCGAGTTCTTTTTTGGGACATTTTACTTCAGGGAAGAACTGTATTGAGTACCTTTGTAGAAATCCGTGTAGATATAAATTACAAATAAGCAATGATGAACTATATCTTAAATACCTATACTAAAGAAACCTTCGAACACGTATAAAGAGACTGATAAATGTGGACGAAGTGAAAGAGGTATGTAAATGTAGAAAAAACTGGCATGGTGATATGTATGGAATGACAAGAGTATTTGAAACCAGCGAGCATGTGTGAGATTGAAAATGGGAATGAATTTTGACTCCAACGAGTGCTCTTCTTTATCAGCATATTCTGCGATGGGCTCGGCATGATGATATGTATGTACTCAAAATCAACTTGGAAAAGTATTCCAGCAGATTTGCAGTAATGGTAAATACTGACGACTGAAATCGATTAATGGCGGAAAGTGGGTCTGTGGGTATTACCTATACACCTCTGCCTACCCCTTCGGGGACCCTTGTGAGAAGGCGTGAGGATATATGAGAAATCGATTAATTGATAAGCAACACGACCCCATTTAGAAACGTATCAAGACATGAAACGGGCTCTCGTTGGCGAAGAATTAAGTAGGTGATGTTTGTGGAAGAATTTAGGTCGCAGGAATATTATTCTGTTTTATTTTTCCCTTCAAATAGGGTGTAGACATAATTATTTATTTGGTCGAATAATCTCTCGAGAATCTTATTATTATTCCGGCACGTCGTAAAGCATTACATATTCCGTTAATATTAAAATGTACCTATGTCTTGCTTAAGGTGTCGCATAAATTTATGGCGCGTGTGGGCAGTCTCAGGTCCAGAATGATGAGAGGTCATATAATAAGAGACCCATCCATGACGCATGTGATCCCAGTGTAAAATAATGTGTTTCAATAAGACCGTAATATCGTAATATATTTTTTCAAGTTCACGAAATCTTAAAGACTTTTCCAATTCTTTTTAAGAGAGGTAGGGCGTAACGGGTTACCCTTTCGAATTTGGAGCTGCCCAAATGGGACAGGACCTCCACCATATAGAAGTCCGTAGCCAAATAACAAAAATTTTTGTGTTATGTTCCTACGCGGTGAATAAGGTATCCAGTATCCAGTAAAATAAGGTATCCAGCTCCTTGGGGAGGGGGGAGGATTGTTATATTAATATGTTGGCAGCAGAGGATTAGTCCCATTATGCTTCCATCACAGTATAACTCTCCGAACACAGTGTGGCAACACGCAAGTGATACTTCGGTATTGGAAGCGTAAATAGGCTGCGGTAACCGTTTTCCGGGTGGGCCGTATGCTTGTTTGCCACTCTTGTTGTATAAAAAAATATTACATAAAGCACTCAATTATGGCAACTCAGGCATGTACGTCAGGAGGTAATGTTTAGTCTGGATTAGTACATAAGCTTACTAAAATCGTGATTTATATCTGTTTACTATTTTCGATTCAGACAGACTAACACTAGTTAATCGGCGATGGTGAGCAGAGAAAGGGCGGCCCCTTTATTAGATCGACTTACAGACCTCTTTCGCTCTACATTCAATTCAACACATCATCAATCTATTTCTAGCCTTGGCATAACTGTCGCTCTATTCTTTCTGCCTACCCTCTTAGAAACTCGGCGAGATATGTAGGTATGTATGTAATATCGAAGTGTTCAATTTATTGAAACATATTGAACAAAGTTGATTCACTGGAAAAGTCCGCCAGCTAAGCTGGCTAGTGAGTCAGGTAAAGTGTCAATCAAACGATTGTATATTTATTTATTTATGGATTACATAATTATACCTAAATACATTAACAATCGCTAGGTACATATCACGACCATCAGAGGTAGTTACTAAATTAATAACCTCGACCAAAGTGGTGGCACTTATATATCATTATGACGTACATACGTTCTTATAACGTATTAATGACGCAATCATACAATTATGATAGATACGAACCGTGCCCGATTTATTAG
Organism: Drepana arcuata; assembly: GCA_016069955.1. NCBI lineage: Eukaryota > Metazoa > Arthropoda > Insecta > Lepidoptera > Drepanidae > Drepana > Drepana arcuata. Next base: position 19,513 of record JACCPG010002255.1, on the reverse strand, counting down.
TAGCTTGAAATAACGGGTGTAACTTTGGATCCTAGTTACAAGCTATTATTTCTTTCTGCCACTCAAACCACACGGTCATTATGGCTGTAAATTCTCAACGCAAATAAATTAAAGAATTGTAAACAGTTGTAATTTCCACTATGTTCATCGTCATAATTATAACATTCGATCGATTCAACAACCCGTATAATTCTGTAAAGGGCAACATGGCTCTAACATCACAGTGTTGACTTCTCGTAATTTTGTGATCTATTTCCAAATAAATTATCAATTATGGAAGTAAATTATTTAATTGAACCTATATACTTTGTTTACTCAGTTTTTTTTTGTAGATTACATTACGTTCCTTTCTTTGTGTGTGGGATTCTTTCTTTCTCTTTACATCATACAAAATATCGTATAAATTTGCTTGTAAAAAGAGAGACTTCAATTGACTTACAAAGGATAAATCATCGAACACGATTTATTCCGACCACAAATGACCCCCCTCGTTACTACCGGCGAATAGTATGTACATACATACCAATGCTACAAGTGGAGACACAATTGCGGTTTTCGAGCGGGGTGCACCGAACTCTAAATTATAGCAAGGGCAAAATATGGTCTGAATACTTTAGGCGATACACCAATTGGAATCGATGCGTTGATTGATTTTCGTATTTATTTGCTTATTCCAAAATATTGTGAGTCACTTATCTTGGCTTGACTTTCAATATTTTGAAATTGAAATTGGGACTTAACTTCCCAGGAACTTATTAAGGTCGTGTGAACTAAACAAACGACACAATGAATCCGAACAATTCTTGGCCTACCAGAATTGTTTGGAAGTAGCGCTCGATGGCGAGGGGTGAAAAGAATGAAGATACATCTTTGCCCAGCAGTGGTCCATAGATGGCTGTAAACAAATTAATAATAATAAGGTACATGCCAAATAAGTGCCCAAGCAAGACATCAATCATCTAGAAAACATACAGAAGCAATACTTAAAACGCGTTTCGTGAAACATACATATTTTGGACTATGGGGGATTAAACCACCATCCGCGACGACTTCAAAGGCTTTTTAAGTTTAATTATACGGGCCTAGTTAGTTTTTGACTAGCTATCGGGCACATTTGTCACAGGCTCTGCTTTCTGTGCTAATGGCTACCGGCCCGATAACCATCCGCAGCGAATTGAATAAATTGAGCGGACAATGTACTTGTATCAGCTAGTCGGTTAATGAAACAAGCAATAGAAGATCAGGGCTAAGAACGTGTAGAACAAAATAATCCAGGCCAGTCGAGGCATTCAGCTTTTACGAGGCAGTAACCGTGTCGCCATGCATAAAGGGATAATATAAAAATTTATTTATATTACCACACAATAAAGCCACCAGGATATCAAGATGCTAATCTCGATTACTTTCTGCTACGTTAATCTATAGCATCGTTAAGGAAGTGTGAATATTGATAAATAGCTTCTGCCTAAGGTTATTCCGTTACCTTGTTGCGTTGAGTTACGGAGCTCGGTAAGCCAGCAATAACTTTGTGTCAATATGTAACAAATGGTCATTAAGTTATAGTTGAAACTGAAGTAGTTTGCAGCCAATTTCCGTGTGTTTGTAAAAGGTTATTAATTCTAATTAACTATCGAGTTAATACCTACAGGAATACATCGGTATTTTTTTATTAAAACTTCCTGCGAACATTATTGCAAAGGCGAACTTATATGTTTATATATCCTCACGCCTTACCACAATAGCTCAATAGCAGCTCAGGACGTAGTACCTTCTCAAAGGTACTAATCTCGGTGGATTCAGTATTGGCAAAGCTGAAATTACTTAATGCGGACAAAAGTGCAGGACCTGACGGTATACCGCCTTTCTTCGTTAAAGCATGTGCGTTTAGTCTCGCTGAACCGTTGGCAATAATTTTCAATAAGTCCCTGACAAAATCTTTCTTCCCAACAGAATGGAAAAAAGCCCTAGTTGTACCAATTTATAAAAAAGGTGATAACAGTCTGATAACAAACTATAGACCAATATCATTACTAAGTGTTTTTCTAAAATTTTTGAGTGTCTGATATGTTCTGTTTTGTGCTGGCATGTGAAAGAGATGATTTCGCCTCTCCAGCACGGGTTTGTATGTCGTAAATCTACGACGACTAACTTAATGTGTTTCGCGAATGATCTTGCCACTTCAATAGATGCAAAGCAGCAAACAGATGCTTTATACACAGACTTTAGTAGCGCATTTGATAAGGTGGACCATAGTTTATTAATGCAAAAACTTGAAACTAGGTTTGGAATTTCTGGAGATATGTTATCATGGTTTCAATCATATCTGTCATGTAGATCTCAAGTTGTCGTTAAAGATGGTCACAAGTCAAATCCATACGTCTCGTCATCAGGAGTACCGCAAGGATCCCACCTAGGACCAGTTCTATTTGTCCTGTTCATAGATGATGTAACAGAATGTGTAAAGCATTCTAAATGTTTGCTTTACGCAGATGACCTAAAACTGTACAGAAGGGTGGAATCTACAGTGGACGCAGAACTTCTACAAGCAGATTTGACACATATAAAGGAGTGGTGTGCTATGAATAACATGAGTCTTAATCATAGCAAATGCTATCACGTGAAATTCACAAAAAAGAGGGTACCCTATAATTCCACGTATTCGCTAGATGGAGAGGTTTTGGCTGAGGTTGATAAAATAAGGGATCTTGGGGTATTATTCGACACTAAATTAAGCTTCGTTGACCACATTGATAAAGTAGCCAGTGAAAGCAACAAGATGCTTGGTTTTGTTAAAAGAGTAGGTAAGCACTTCAAAAACATTGAAACATTTAAAACTCTTTATAACGCTCTGGTCGGTAGCCGTCTTGAATATTGTAGTCAAATATGGAATCCATCTTACCAGGTGCACATCGATAGACTTGAGAGAATCCAGCGCTCGTTCACAAGGTTTCTCGTGCATAAAAGGGCATGTAACGACAAAGAAACAATCAGCAAGCGTTGTTCTTATGAAGACAGACTGAAATATTTTAGGATGAGTACCTTGTCACAGAGGAGGTCATTTCTAGACGTATCTTTTCTTTACAAATTGACTCATGGTACAATTTCAGACCACACACTACTGGGAAATCTGAACTTCAATATCCCAAGAACAAACTGCAGACCCACTCGTATAAACAAGGCAACCTTCAGTCTAAGCCGCCATAGATCAAATGTTGGTAAATTTTCACCGTTGAATAGGTTACAGTCCACCTTCAACCATCTCCTCTCGACCATCGATGAACATATTGACCTCAATTTTGATTCTCTGGGACATTGGAAGCGACAAATGCTGCAACCATGCTCATCTAAATCGGCCAATATGCGGTTCGGCCCACACAATTGTTAGATCAATAGGAATTTTTTTTTGAGTCCGTCTAAATTTTTTTTTTTTTTTAATTTTTTTTAAAATATATTTCATATATTGCATATTCCCATAAATGCTTTATGTGTCCCACTTGTTTTTATTAGAGTAAGATATTTGTCAACCCACTTTTATATTTTTTTATTTAGTCTAGTTATCAGTGTTAAGTGATTACTCTGTGTAAGCTGTCTCACACCTGTTATTAGTGAGTAGGCTAGTCTGTGTTATAGTTATAATTTTTTTTTATGTAACATTTGCCTATGAACTGTTGGTGTGTCAATAAAGTAAATAAATAAATAATAGCCCCCGAAAGGATAAGCCGCGGATACACCTCTGCCTCTCAGGTATTACACTCACACCCACTTTCCGCCAGAGATATATACTTAGGTGCTAACGTGACACATGGCGAGTCGGTCGCCGGTACTCAAGTACGGCTACATATTCATACGTCTTTGAATTTCTTCTCAAGCGGATGCAGTTTCCTCTCGATGTTTTCCTTCACCGTAAAGCTCGTGGTGTGACTAATCATTATACTTAAGTTCAGAAAAACTCATTGGTATCGTCGGGATTCGATCTTGCAATATTTGTCGCAGGCAACTACTTGCTGGATTCGCATTCGCATGGATGGACAGATAAACATGATGAATGGTTAAGCTCGAGAATTTATAACAATTTTTTATTGACATCACTAAAGGTACAGTAAATAGCAATAGTTTTGTGTTGTTATAATATTGAATTTATAATTAAATTTAGCTCGGGTAAAAGTCGTGACACAGATGTTATTATATACATCTTATGTAGCTTGTCTGTGAATAACTTTCACTCGACGGAGGAGGAAATCGTTCAGTTCCCTTACAAAACACAGACAAGTGAGCTGGGATTAAATTAGGGGACCGTTTACAAGATGTATGAACCTATTCATCGCAGTTACAAATCTTGACTGCAATTGGGGGAAATAAAGTCTGTCCTTCGCAAGTAAGCATATAGCCGTGCTTGAGTAAAGATGACGGACTCGCCATCGGTCACGTTGGCACCTAAAATATATATCTTGCGGAAAGTGGGTGTGTGGGTACTAGTAATGCAGCTCTGCCTACCCCTTCGTGGTACCCTTGTGGGAAGGCATGAGGATATATATATGCAAAAAGAAATATAAAACAAATTGTCAATGAAATTTACCCAAAATAACCAAATACTATCTATCTAGTACCCTGCGGTGTCAACCAAGTAATAAATAACATATCCTACTCAAACTTTAATATATTTGAAAGGTGTCAACATGAGTCATACCAACCAATTTCATAATGCCGTGAAATATTTAGCAGTTAAGCTACTTATTTACGAGCAGTGGGTTGTATCTGTTAAATTTTATCACCTCTTATTGTTATCAGATCAGGCAAGTTATTAAAGTTAACAGAATTCCTGATCCGGGTCACCGGGTCGTCCCTCGACCCTTCTGTCGCATTTGCTCGAAATTTACGTGCTACGTCACTATACAAATTGCTGCCAATATTCACTAAGACTAATCTTCAATTTTACGCCCGAACCATTCGCAGGGTACAAATTCGCAAGTTACAACTTATAGTTATTGGCGTTTATTACTAACAAATATAAACTAACTGAAATTATGTTATCAAAGTCGTAGTGGCCAAATTTAAGTAGTCATCTACAATGCAAAGATTGCGAGCTCGAAATCCGCTATACCATAATTTTTTTTCTTTATTTTCTTGATTTAACTTTGGTACAGGAATTAGTCACACCACGAGCTTTGCGGTTGACAAAAACATCGGGAGAAACATGTACACGTTCCAGAAGAAGAAGAAAAGGAGGTTTTGTTGTTACACTTCTGCATACCCTTCGAGGAACCATGTGTGTGATGATATTTTTTAATGATAAAGGAAAAAATAACAAAAAACAATATTTTTAAAGTAAGGACCTGTTGTCAGATTTACTACAGCGCTTAAATATTTGTAACGGTCGCGGCAGTTGCTCAATCAGAACAACGATCTTTTGCGCATGGAAGTGGCCCAGGTTGATAGTAGACGGTCACCCATCCATCGAATAAACAGAAGTAAGGTTGCTTAGCTTCCAATATCGTTCGATCTACATAATAACACGTACTGACGTAGTCATATATTTGTACTATATGCAAAAATGTATTGCGTAAATACAGTAAGTATTTTCAAATGTTCACTTGAATTAACCGCCCGTTGAAGTTTTCCCAACAGAGCGCGCTTGGACAACTTCGAGAAGGGAATGAGATTTACATAAAGATAATACATATATAAGCATCCATTGGCTGGTAAATTTAAGTAAAAGTAAGTTGGAGAGGTTGCTTTTTATCATATCACCCCGCATGTCTTTTAGGTGGACTCAAGAAATAATCAAACTAAGTTTCTAGCTATTTTATTCACTTAGTTCATAATATAAAGAGAAGCAATAAGCGTGCCCGTAGGTGAAGTCACTATGTAGGTAAATCTAGCCCAAAACTTATGTATTCATTAGTCTATACTCGGACAGAAAATGACAAAATCCTAGCCCTTTTCGTGAGCACAAACTTGTCATGATTCGTTGAGCAAAGTGTAATAACGCGTTGTATAGGAATATCGAATGCTACTTATTTGTCACGCCTACTGCTTACTAAGAGTTTGTTTTCTTTTGACATATTTGTGTCATAGGTATAATAATGATGCATATTTCTTATTTATTATTATTTCTCTCTATATCATGAAGAGTATGCTCTCAAAAACTTTATTACTTTATGGATTTATGTTTTCAATAGCAGATGGGAACGTCAAGAGTACTTACTCAAAATCGGCCAGCACGTATGAAAACACTGAAGCGAACAATTATGTGTCTAAGCCTAGAGAGAACTGGTGCACTGCTCTCTCTGCTATCCCGTGAAGGGCGTGATGACATGTATGTAGGTAATATATACGTTTATATGATCCAGATGTGATCTTAACCACCCTGGTTTGTGTTAAGGCACTCAGAGAGGTACACCTTAGTAAAACGAGGGTGTTATTTAAGCATATTTTTATTTCTAGTGCTAATGTAAAGTTTAAATATACTATTAGGTTTACAAAGTAATTGGTGGATACGGTAGTTTATAACCGACCCAGATAAGGGTCACGCGATAGCCGGCCCTTAGCAGTTTTGAGCGGATATAAATTTCTTTAACCACATGCTTATATGGACCATTTGGGACGCTGATAGGCTCGTTTTTCAGACCATTTTACACTTTGTACTTAGTGTAGGCAATTTACAAACCTACTTTGCTGTATCTATAAATAGATACATATACATAATTTTAACGATCAGTATCGGTATACCGGAAAGGTTTTCTCAACCTAAGACAGTGATTTGATACACCTTTACATTCCTACCGATCTTAAATTGATGAAAATCAAACAAAGGTAATATACACGTAAATTTGAAAGTTTGTGAGAATATTTGTTACTCAATGACGGCAGAATTTGAGAACGAAATTGAGGAAATTTTCTCATAGAAAATAGTTTATTCCAGATTAAATCAAACATTTACCAATGAATTGGCACTACAGTTTTTTTTACAAATAAAAGTACGTAACTTAAAATCCACTAACTGTAAGAGCAAGACGTTCAATAAAATCAATCATCTCAAAGTCGTTATGGACTTCAATTGGGTCCACTTAAATGAGAGCTCTTCACCCTAGCTACGCAAGCGTCATAATCTAAGGAAAAGTAACAATTTCCGGTTCAAAATGTATTTACGTCACGCATTCACTAAGGTGCTTTTTGTAAAATTACCGTTAGCAAATACATGCCTACTTTTAAATTCTAAGCTCAAACGATTTTACAGCCTACCATCAATGCCTACCATTCAATTTATTTCTGGCTACACTGTTATCACAAATATATTGGTCGTATACAATAAATAAATTAGGTATATGAATATTTAATAATTACATGCCTACATACATACATTTCAGCCTATCTAAGATGTTTTCGTTTATAGTGTATACATATGTAAATCAAGGTGAGATTAGTGTAGGACTAGCTCAATTTGTCTGGAATTATCACAAAAATATTTACCACACATATAACAAAGTAGCAGACTATTATAATAAAAAAACTATTTACCTTTTAGGGCTCGCCCTTGCAGAAAATTTGACTCAAATGATCAAAGAACAAAGAGAATTGTGGAAATGGGATTAATTTGTAAGAATACGCTGTTAGAATTGGAAATTTACTTTTATTTACACTGGAGGCTAGTGCCGGCCTTCAGATTCTAATTGCAATCTGCCTAATTAATTGGATACTCCTATGATTTTAAGTTCAGACCCAGTACCCTGCCGCGGAATCTTTTGATTTTTGAATTGAAAGTTGGAATTGCCCGACTGGGACAGGAACTTCGTACAGAAGATCGCAACTTTAGTTCGACGTTGGAATTTTCTAGCTAGGGCAGTACTTCCCCTTTACAGAAAATCCCTGCCAAATACCACTGCTAACAGATTGTGTCGTGCTCACGGAATTGTTGTAGCCAAATACTGATAGCACAGCAACTCCACCCACACCAGTAGATCGTATGCATTTTTGACTATTTCACGTGTAGGTACATTGATTTGTGTATTTGGAGTAGGTACAACATTTTCGCAGTAAGTGAAGAGTTTTTAGAAATGACAATATCGAAAGATAATGGAAAACAAACTTGATAAATATTCTAGAGAGGACCATCCAAATAGCTATTACGGCAGCTAACGAGCTATTGGTTCACTATAACAAGTAATTAGTTCGAACTAGCATATTCATAATAACATATTTTTCCATACGTCTGAAAAGCAATTCAAAGGTAGGTATAGTCGTGCTAGAGTAACGGCGATGGTTTTGCCATCTGTCACGTTGGAACCTAATATATTATATATATATATACCCTAATATAATAGAGTATTACCTATACACCTCTGCCTACCCCTTCGGGGATCCTTGTGGGAGGGCGTGAGGATGAGATATTTTTCCATGGACATATATACTATGTCTCTTAGAGGCTATGATGCAACAACTGCCACAAGTAATATGCCTTTTGTCTCATTAGACGTTGCTAGGTACGCTGTTTCACTAATATATAGAGATCTTTTCGCACAACCACTTGAAACGCAGTACCTACAACATTTTACAGCTACATTTTACATTTTTCAATACGAGATTAATGATAGACGTTTTAATAGATGCTTATTGTGCAGTTGTGACGCATTTGCAAGACACGCGGGTTTCTTGCAAATATGTCACTCAACACTGTAGTGAGTTTCGAACGTTTATTCTTTGTGTTGAGGGCGACTACTCGAATCATTCGGTTAAATTTTTTTTATTGTACTATACCATAGGGCGAGGCCTGTGCCCAACAGTGGGATGAACCGTAATAACAGCATAAGTAACTATTTCGGTCGGTTTTCTATATAATATTATCTGCCAAAATTATTCACATCAATATATTATACTTATAGAAGACATGTTTTATGCATGATATAAAGAACGGTAAGTAATTTTTTACCGACTTACGTATCTACTGCAAATGGTGCAAGGTACTTTGATATCCACCGTTTACACCCCTAGTAGTGCAGGTGATCACACATAAACATGCAATGCATGAAAGTTTTAGAATAAGATAAGTGTAACTACGATTAAGTAATGTGTATATGATGATGAAAAAACATTCGTATCAAATAGTTCGTCTTTACCAAAACGATGGCTCATCAACTCAGCGAAAAATAATATTGTATAGTGCCAACCTGACCTTCATTATTATAAGCGAATTTTATATTCCAGCTAGTAAGGACCAAATAAAGTTAGTTCGATAAGGTCAGTGAACTTGTTGGTGCTAACAAAGCAAGCATTTTACAAACTTAAGTAAACCCTGCGAAACAAATGGCTTTGAAATCCTACTCTACAGTAAACCTGTGTCCACTGTCGTTACTTGTCGTTATCACTGTAGTAAACTTTAATACGGCAATTATTTTCCGTTAGAGACGACATCGAGCTTACTTCTGGTACCTACGTTTCAATTTCAAAGCGTAGCCCAATACTCATAACTATACCTACAGATTAAACTAAACACTACCTTACCATGGTCGGTGGAAGTTAGTGAAACATCTCATAATTTCAGTGTTTAATGGCCAAACTTATTGCTATAGAATATTGAACCTACAAGCTTATGCGTCTACATGCAAATATTGTTTACTTGCAATCCCTTTATCCATTGATGGGTTATATTTGTCTACTTTGATCTATTTAGGTATGTTCACAATGTTATTATGGGCATGCGAGGAGGTAAAAAAATCTGTCAGCATGGGTATGAGAAACTATATCGGTACCTGATCCGGTATCAATGAAACGAGAGTTCTGTAGAACTTGGGAATCCTGGCGCTCTCTTCTCTCTACTTATTCCGTGACAATTTCCGTGTGATACGTCGGTAAGTACCTAAGTAGGTAGGTACGGTAAATACACCATCGTGCAAACGGAACTCGTTTCGACTATTAGTATGGCACCAGAGATTTTTCTTCTACCACTCCAAAAATATTAAATCCGGTCTAGACACACTATTATACGCTGAGTAGGTACCAACCACGTCGACAATTTTGTTGTGTTTGGGATAACCCAAGATAATCACTAACAACTTTTTCCTCTTCCAGAGTAAATGCTCTTTTCAATAAATTCCTTAAAATGTTTCCTAATAGACAGAAAATAGCAAAACAAGTACGCTAGTAAATAGTGCTGAAAAACACCCACATAAATGTACAAAAGGCATTTAATTAAAGCTGACGGTGGTGAGGTGACGTCAAACTTTGAATAGATGTTGATACGCCTCCGCACCGGCTAAGGTTCTTATTTAATTGGAAGTGATCTATAGCTAGCCTTAAATGGGATAACGATGATATTGCGTCTATTAACCATCGACACGCCACGTCATGCGTGTATGATTCGGAACACCATAACCGTGAAGGTGTGCTTACTTAGTGGACCTTGAACTGTTCCTCGTTGCTTATTTAGGATAGGCATGTAAGCAATAGTAAATTGGAAATGTTCGAACTTGGGTATTGGTATGTGTGATATAGCATTAGTCATATGAAATAGAATCAGGTGACGGGGTGAGTTTGCGGAAGTCTATGTAAATATATAATTCACCTTTTTTTATTTATTTCTTCACGCCGGCCCACAAGTCCTCAAAGGGATATAAAACAAAGGTAACATCACCGTCTTTTTCTGAAAATATATTTATATGGTATACCTAGGTATCTATTAAGGTTGTTACCAATGAGTTTATACATCATTGGTTGTTACGATGTTTTCCTTCACTTTAAATATTGTGGTCTTATTGTACTTAAGTTCAGTAAAAGCTTATTGGTACAGACTGTCGGGGACGAGAATGCAATATATGCATAAAGACGACAACTCAAACCGCTCAATATATCACGGCTCATTTTTTATAATTATATTATCGTAATTGTAATTCTCGTTTGTGGACCTATAGGCTATAGGAATCTAGGTACTGACTCTCTTACTTAAAGCTGCCTTAAAATTTGAACGGGAACAGTGAAAATCGTAATATTATAGATAGGTACCTAGTGTGTTTTATTTCGAGTCAAGCCAATGGACTTTAATTAACATCATCCATCACCACAATAGTAGGGCGGAGCGGACCGCAGGCGGGCGGTGTAATTATTCATATTAATATTTGCCTTATAATATCTCTGACAAAGTTCGAAATCATCTTAGAACTGCACGCAGATCCTAATTTCAAGGGTATAACTCTGTTAATTAAATACATAAAATTAATGAACATATTATTTTAAATTTAATAGCCCTTACTTAAATGGTGCTGTAGGTATACCTATATTACCAGCCTTCAGAATTATGTATGTTCGTAGCAAATGCGAAGGCTTTCTTTTGGAGGCTTCAACTAGAGACATCTGTCGTTAGATTAATTAAACGTGCAACCGTTCAACCCCTTGCTGCATTTAATCGTAAGTCGTAACCGCCTACTATTTATTTTTATTTCTTACACAATTAACAGATGGCGATATAACTAAATATGTCTCAAGTATGATATCATGATATCAAATACTTAAGTTTTAAAATTAAATGAAGCTAGAAATCTTCACATAAAACTGTGTTCAATAATACCGTAAAACGCATATTATTTCGGTAAAGAAATAATATATAATAATAATATTTCAAAAGGTTTAAGCGTCTATACGTTGCACGGTGATCGTTTACCATTAAGTTAGCCATTATGCTTATTCTCTGTTTCGTTTAAAAGTTAAAAGCCGTCTGTAACGTATAAAAGAGAATCGAATCAAATCAAGTACTGTACGGTAATATGATGATATTATAGGTAAGCTAATAAAAAACACATTTAATAATTTATTTTTAATTACAAAGTGAAATAAATTAACACTAATCTTATATATTAATCCCCTAATGGCGAGATGTTAAATAACACAATCAAATTAAAACCCATACATATATACATAGAAACAGATAATTATCGTAAATCAGTTTGAACTCTGAATCTGTAAATGAATGTATTATGTATACCTTCGATGATAAACAAAGTTACAAATGACGTAGGTATTAAGTGAGAACTTAAATAGCTTTATTACGAAATTTTAATAGGTACTTAGCTTAAAATCTCACAACCGGAACAAAATGTACGTTAATGAAATATCTTTCAGCAAATCCAACTGCTTTTATGTGAGAAAAGTTGTATTTAGCATGTACTCCGATAGATTCCGCTGTCGACTCATCTATCACGTTACTCACATGCTAGCACAGTACTATCCTGGCCCAGTCCGAACAAGCGTTTTTATTAATAGCGACAATATTTACATCAATGGTATAATACAGCCTGAAAAGCATTTGCTTTAATGGTTTTAAAATGTTTAATAACCTGATGAAGACATAAACATGTAGGTACCTGTAATGGTTGTCTAAATATCATTTAAAATAATTTAAGTCACACTGTCTATGACAAATCTTACTCATAATTCATTGACAAATATATTTATCAACTAACAAAAAATACTAAGAAATTCTAAGCCAATAAAACAGGTCAAGAAACTACACATCAATAGGACATACCTTAGTGTATAGGTTATTTTAGTCTTTAAGTAGAGCTTGAGGCAGCAAAAATATCATAAGTTATGAACCTATTACGAAGCTAATCGATACACAAATTTTCAATATATACTTATAAATAAATCACATTCTCCAAATAAATATGAGTTTTATAAGTATCATTATAATATCTAAAATACAAAACATTGTTACAATCTCTGTAAATATTATACAGCTAGTTACTATAATATTGTACTTTTTTAACTCCCAACGAAAGGAAACTTCATCTAAGAACTGCATCAAATAAATACGTGACAAGCAAATCAATGTATCACATAGGTACATATAATTTTAATACTAGTTTTCGATAAAGCTATTTTATTACGAACATAATTATATTTAGTTGCCCGAAACGTGTCCAAATTATTGCAAATACATCACTTTATCTCAGTTTTTACATGTGATATTTGAATGGGAAATCTTGGCAATCGCCCTTTGGTGCACTATACCGAAGAATAGCGCCGATAAGTATTTTGCATATAAAGTACTTCATTTTAAAGGGATAGTCTTATTAAATCTATGTCGGGGCCATAAATATAAAAAGACAATTGAATTTAATTCTATATCATGTTTTTTATAGGTTAATAAATCGATTGAGATGCGACGAGGTTTACTCGAATAGAAGACTAGATAAAAGTGTTATTTAGGAATGGTATAAGTATCAATAGTCACGTCACTAGGTTGTACAATGGTCATGGCATCATTGGCTTAACTGAACTATCTTGCTGTATACATGAATTCACTTGTAAGTACTTTCCCACCAGTTACCCACAGTATCTATTTTCACATCATACGGCGTGAATAGAATGTTATATTCGTTGTGTGGAAATGAGTTTCTGTTAAAAGATGGCAAATATAAATATTACATGCACACTTATGTACAAAGTAAGAACATATAACTGTCCCTTATTTAGACAATAACAGTAAGAAGGTTTCTGAGTGATAGGGACGGGTAGACCAGACTCTTACAACTGCACATCAAAGGAGAGTCAAACTTTTTGCATTGCATCAGTCATAATACTCTTGTTAACAATAAAACAAGGTATTCTACTCAATTAGTACTTCATCCAAAGGTATTAATTCTTCAACAATGCAGCATTCATCCAATCGACGTAGCTACTTACTTAGTAATTATTTAAGCTAGCTGAACCCCACAAATAAGTTTCGATTACACATTGAGTAGCTCTACTACTACTACTTAACCCTACTTAGTATATGGGAGATGGCTTTCCATTTATCCTTTTTATTCATCAAAGAGAAAGTATAATAAAGAAATTCATGCTTAGAGCAAGCAGTTACACTGTGTTTTGTCTGTAACCAACTTTAAGATAACTGTTTAAACATATTATACATAGAATGTAATGCAAGCAAGTTAACCTAGTGAAGGAGAATTGACGCATGGAATACCTTGGCCTGTCTGATCTCAAATACAGCAAGATGTTCAGTACATACATAGATAAGCATAAGCTAAAGGTTCAGTATATGATCTTGCTGGGTGCGGCGGCCGCCTTGTTGTTCATGGCCTGCTCCAACGTATCAAGGCGGCGGTAGGCGTGGCCGCGGCTGTTGCGGCGCCGACCACCTTGACGACCCTCGAATATCAAGCCCAAGACCTGAAAATATGAGGTATATAAACTGCGGCATATTACAAATAACTTTTTAGTAATTACATACATCATAAATATGATCACGCCAAATCCCTCACGGGACAGATAGATAGAGTGAAGCCAAGATACAGATGTACCATGTAGCTTTTATAGCATATTCATGATAAGAATAAATTCGTATCTTCGACTTCTACTTTTGAAGGAGATGAAGTAGGTCTTTCGTGGCCTATTGGCGACTGGACAAGCGCATGGTCCCAATGCTTGCAATCCATCTGTGGAGATAAAATAATATGTGCTTACCACTTTACTAACTTTGCTCTTGTTGTGATAAAGGACGTACAGCAGCACCACAAGAACGACAATGGACAAGAAGAATGGGAAGAAGTGGTCATCATCATCAGAAAATCCCTCTTGAATTGGGTTGGGTAAGTATTCTGCAATAGCTGTACAAAAAAGAAATATTATAGTGAAGTCCAGACTGGAGCGTTATTTGTTATTCTGTTTAAAATAGACTGACATAAACCAAACTCCAAACTCTGCCAAAATTAGGCCAATGTAGCTGAACTATAAATATTTTCTATATAGCATTAACTTGTTTCTACACTAAACATATTTAATTATTTCGGCATTGTGTTATTTTGGCACTGATCTCCTGAAAGATATATATTATATATAGATATAGATATATATTATTTATATATAGATATATATTATTTATATATAGATATATATTATTTATATATAGATATATATTATTTATATATAGATATATATTATTTATATATAGATATATAAAGATAGGAGGCATACCAAATTGCAAATATCAATTTACTTACTTTTCTGGGGCAGGTCTCCATTAATGGGTGCAAGATTTTTATCTAATATCTTATTGGATTCTTGGCCTGGATCTGGGTTTGCTTGGTCCATCTCATCATCACTACCCTGAAGGTCTAATACTCCTTTGCTGTCATCATCTAAAAATAGTAAGAGAAAACAATGTTTGTTTATACAGTTTATATCTTTGAGTCTCTACATACTACATACATACACTAAACTCATTACATACATTGCATCCACTCCACAATTAAAATTGCTTGACAATCCTTAATGAGGTTGGATCCTTTCTTTCTTCTGTTCCTGGTAACTTGAGGCTGATGGCCATAGTTTATCTTTAGATTCTAATTATAGCATATATGAATAAAAATCTATGTTTTGTCCTATCCATTCATCAGATTCAAAATGAGAAAAATGTACAGGGGATATCTGTGCAGGTTACTGCCTCAAAGAAAAAAACAATTTCGCTAGATGGCACTGCAGAGCATCAACTTACCATTTAACTATCACAATGAAACTTGTGTGGCAATGTGATACATAGGTGCAGCTAGTTAATATATATACCTATATGTTATAAACCTACTATACAGTTGCATATCAACAGACTTGCCAATTACTTTACACTTCAATGGTAAAAATATATACATACAATATCCCTCAAAATGTCTTATTCCAAAACTGATTACTATTTCGGGTTCGAGCAGTTGGCTGCGACGCAAAGGTCGCAAGTTCGAATCCCGACTGTACCAATGAGTTTTTCTGAACTTAAGTACAGTGATTAGTCACACCACGAGCTTTACGGTGAAGGAAAACATCGAGAGGAAACCTGCATACGTCTGAGAAGAAATTAAAAGGCGTATGTATAGTCGTGCTTGAGTAACGGCGATGGACTCGCCATCTGTCACGTTGGCACGTAATATACCTCTGGCGGAAAGTGGGTGTTGGGTATTACCTATACACCTCTGCCTACCCCTTCGGGGACCCTTGTGGGAAGGCGTGAGGATTACTATTTCATCTTTGATTTCACCTTCTAGCACCTTTGTGGCAAGTCTGCTGGTGTTTTATTTGATTCTTAAATTTACCTGGATAATAGGGATCTCCCTCGTTAAGTTGTTTCAGCTTAGGAGAATCTAGAACAGTGTCTTTAGGAGCTAGACCACTGCTAGATTGCCCATCTTGAATGCCTCCTGATGTAGCTTTCCCTGAAAGCTTCAATGTATCCTCTACAGCATCTTTGTCTTGTATATTACTCAAGGGTGCATCTTGTGCAAGTATCTCAGAATGCTCATTGAGTTTACCAACATTCAAATCTGCATCATCACTTTTATCAGGTTCTACAACAGCTGAACTGGCAACAATCTTACTTGAAGTTGTTTCCTGCTTCCCCAATTTGCTTGTAGTAGATACATCATTACTAACTGAGGTTGTCTTGATAGAAGCTTCATTTGCTTTTAAAGGCTGATCATTTGTAATTGTATCCTTTTCTATTGGAATATGATCAGCTGCAGGAACTACCTCACCTTTCTTTTCTTGGACAACAGATTCAACTGCTGAAGGTACAGCTACGGCTTGGTCATTTGTACCACTCAATACTGTTTCATTGACTTGTGTCAAGCTGTTCAGCAAATTATTGCCCCAATTGAAATACTTACAGAAAAAATTTGCATTTTCGTTTACAATATCCTCAACACCACACATTTTGCCGCATGTGACGGGGTGTTTCAAATATTTTTCAACCATACCTTTGTACTGTGAATATTCAGTAAAGTTTGTAAATGTCCAATTCTTTACATTGTAACACAATTGGTTGATATTCTGTTCTTCGTTTATTTTAGAAGCACTGTCTATGATCAGAGGTAGCTTAGAAGCTGCAGCGCATAATTGACTGTTGATATCATAAAACATCAGACATTGTAACTGTTTGTTCAGGTATGGAGGAGCGACTACGGCACAATCGTTAGTTCTGTTTTTGATATTTTCTGCTAGGAACTGATTTCCACATTTTTCCGACAAAGTTTTCAGAGATAACATCACGAAATGAGCTTTAGGAGGTTCTATGGGAACCCCTAAGCTTTGGTAGAACGTATTGACCATCAATAATGAAAGGACGTAACGAAACATCGTGCTAAGATTAACAATTCTTACACGCGCTCGATAGCAATGATATTAAAACTAAACGAAAAAATATACAAACACTAAGTCCACTTATTAAATTTATCTTCACAATGTAAAATTATTGCAATTTATCAAATACGTCACCCTACGTTTAACCGTCACCACAGATTATATTCGGAATCAGCTGTCAGATTTTTGATAATTTATTCATGAATACTAGTCTTTCAATCGCATGAATTTTAAATTTATCATTTCTATTACATTAAGGCTATTCTGAACAGTTAGCAGAACTCAATTGGCCTCACCGTCTGAGGTATTTGTATATGCCTTCTCTGCCTACCCTATAAGGGTAGTATATATCCTCACGCCTTCCCACAAGGGTTCCCGAAGGGGCAGGCAGAGGTGTATAGGTAATACCCACATACCCACTTTCCACCAGAGGTATATTAGGTGCCAACGTGACAGATGGTGAGTCCATCGCCGTTACTCACGCACGACTATACGCCTTTGAATTTCTTCCCAGACGTATGCAAGTTTCCTCTCCATGTTTTTCTTCACCGTAAAGCTCGTGGTGTGACTAATTGCTGTAATTAAGTTCAGAAAAACTCATCGGTACAGTCGGGATTCGAACTAGCGATTTTTGTGTCGTAGGCAACCTGCTCGAACCACTCGGCCACCACACCGAATCTTCGATGTGTGTTTATTTTTCAAACAGTTGTTGATATTTTTTTAATGAGTAGATGAATGAGTGAATATCTTCTTGATATTTTCATAGTTAATATCGAAGAAAATTGTAAACTATGCCTACGTTTTCAAATACTGGAACCATTTAAAAAAAAATAGGTACTAGCGATAGTATGTAGAGTAAAATAATAAAATAGATTTTGTATTTAATAAAAATAATTTAATGCTGTAATTAAAATACATGTAATAAATAAAAATAAACTTCAACCATCCTTTGCAAGGTGCGACAAACTTCATTGACCAGTATTGTTCAAAAAAGCATAAAATGAATAAGAACTCTTTAGGACCTGAAAAAAAAAAGGATTTCAAGGAACAGACGATCGGATCGGATCGGATGATCGAGTCGAAGGATACCTAGTATACAGAACACATAATTAACTATGTATGCAGTTTCAACTCGTTAAGTAAAATTAATTTCATTTTATTTGATTTTAACAAGTATTTTGTTGCGGTTGTACCTAAATCGAGTGCGTTTATTGTAAGAACTGTAATACATTTGTTAGAACCTGCTAACGACATAATGATTCAGTTGTAACTTTCAGGGGCTGAGAGAGGGCAGAGACGGTACCTTTCATTAGAAGAGCTAAAGATTAAAACTGGCAGTGTTAGGTTCCTGTGGTGTTAAAAGTTTCTAAAAGATCCTTGGGGGCTTGCTCTCCACTCGTGCTGTTTTTACATATGAGTGCTTAATACGTCGGTTACGCGAGAAATGCCGATCTTTCCTGCCTGTTGATGAGTGCGATCACCATAATATGAGCCTTAGTATTATTATTCTTACCGATAAAAATGTGGCATTAGAAAGAGGTATGATGTTTCCAGCCATAGGTTGAATGGGCCGTTTAATTCTCTCAAAGAATATGATCAAGTCGTGTCGCTGTGTCTGCGAAAGCTTCACCCAGTCCATAGAGTACGCAGATTTTGTCAGGTTTTCACTCTAAAACATTTTAGTTTGCGCTATGTTTAATAGTTAGATTTAAGGATATAGAGGTAGAAGATATAGAGAAGAAGATATTTAAGGATAAGGAGGATCATAGAAGTGTTATCAAATTTTGTTTTCTGAGACTAAGTTTTATTTTACATTGTTGTCTCTCGTAGCGTGAGTTCCGGGAACTTTTGCAACTTAACCGGGCAATTTCTGACAGTAGGTAATTACGCAGTTCGCAATTATGTACGCAGAAGCAATCGCAAGCCCTCTCCAATAAGAGCGATCAGGAGGAATTCTAGGAAGTAGGTATTTCTGTCAGTATTCACAAGATTTAAAAAGACATTACTTTATCAACCATAGATAAACAAATTTTTATGTCTCTATCTTCAGGGATCACAGCGAGAATGTATGAAAATCGTGCATTTTATAACTTACCTCTTGAGTGACTTCGTTGCCAAAATAGCAGAATAAAAGAAGTTCAGTAAGAATGCAGGACATGTACATCGCCATCGACACGAACTCTACAGAAACAGGACTGATCTGAGAACAAATTTTTTGACAAAAAAATAACTTTTTAACTAAACATTTATGAACAAATTTTTTGACAAAAAAATAACTTTTTAACTAAACATTTATGTCACCCTATTCCCTAGATATTAAAGATCAAAGCCCAATTCAGATAGTACGGATCAACAAATTATTGTCAGTGTCAACAATTATATAATTATATAATATATT
>JACCPG010002254.1:0-21523 GCA_016069955.1 Drepana arcuata | reverse complement strand
CCCACAGGGGGTGCCCTTAGCTGTGTTGCTTAGAAATAAAGTGCCTGGCTGGAGGCCTAGGTCTCGCCATTGACCGGTTAAGTAGCAAAAGTTCCCGGGACTCACGCTACGAGAGAGTATACAAAAAAAAAAAAAAACGTTCGAACTACCTAGATCGATCGGACGCTCAAGGACGGAAACGTCAAGAGTACTCAAAACCGACGAGCGAGAGACTGATGAATGTGGACGAAGCGAAAGAGGTATGTAAGTCAAGAGAGAGCGGGCGCTCTATACTCTCTGCCTACCCCGTTAGGGACTCGGGGTATAAAACAAATTAATAACAATACTGGTAACCGGTAAGCATTTTAGTGTTTGTCCTTTCTTTCTTTACAGTAAGGATGGTTTTTGTATCTACGGAACACTGCAAGGATAACTTACGAGTGTTTGACCCTTGTCCGAGTAAACAAAGCTGGGACGAATGAAATAATTAATCATTCCTCGTAATTAGTGCACACCCCTACGCCTTACACTGATATATATGGCGATATAGTTAGACTCTTCAGTAACGATGCGTGTTCAGAATGAGTCAAGCTACGGCCATAGAAAGATAGCGCGATCCACGAAGACTCGCCCACTATTCTTCCTCATAGTTTGTAGTGTAAGTGTGCAACCTTACACTAATATTTGAGTATTTTCGGTACATACTGATCACCTAAGAGTGCACGCGCATATGCCCGAGTATGACCCGAGTCTATAATTAATAGACTCGGGTCATACTACTTACATCCCGCGACCCGCTAAACTAAAAATTGGTGGTCGCGTATTCTTGAATGGCTCTATATAGATAGTGCCATGCAAAGTGGAAAAAGAACCAACTTTAAGTTATTAAAAAGGGGTCAAAAAAATTCTACAAAAGACCCCAAAATACAGGCAGGTGTATAGATACCCACACATCCACTTTTTTCGGAGCCATAACTTAGGTGCCAACATAACAGATGGCGAGTCCATCGCCGTTTCTCAAACATGACGATACATAAATACATAGAATTTCTTATTAAACGTAATCAGGTTTTTTTTTCTCGATTTTTTTCCTTTAGTGTAAAGCTCGTGGTGGGAATAATCACTGTACATAAGTTTAGAAAAAACTTGCGTATATATCGGGATGCGAACTTGCAATTTTTATAATTCTAGCAACTACTCGAACCATGGCTTTCGATATGTAATAATAATTAAAAACCAATAAAGTCCGGAACCAATCTAGCAGTCGGCAGTAGGTAACTTCATGGAGTATTAATTAATCTGCAACTAATGATCCCCCGCAAGGCAGAGGTGGCTGTGATTAACGACCTTTGCTCATGTCCTTCTCACACATTGGTCGGTTCCGGAGTGGCTGCTTTTGTGGGTAACAACATGCTTATCAATTTTTACCGACTTCACAAACGGAGGTTGTCATAAATTGTTCCCGTTAATGTTAATGATACTTAACTTTTTTTTATTAGCTCTAGTTAATTTTTTTCTGATCTAACGATGCTTTTCGTAGTAGACAAACATCCAACCCGTTATAAATAAATATATGCCACAAATCATTGCCACATGCGATTGCTGCTAACGTTTATACGTATATATATCTTCACGTTTTTCCACAAGGGTCCCCAAAGGGGTACGCAGAGGTGCATAGGTAGTACCCACCCACGTGTTCGCATTAACTACCTGTATCATCACGCCTGTATGTTCAAAGGGGTACGCAGACCTTTTTTTTTTTTTTTTTTTTTTTTCGAGGGGGAAACCTTCTATAGGTACCCGGCCGTCCTGGGGGGGACGAACGGGTTATGTGAGATTTCTACTCACTAAAACCCCCTCGGCAGCCTTCCTTTGTGTATATAAGAGGGCTCTGGGATCTCCTGAGGAACGCACCAGTGCCCTCCTGCACTTTGCTCTAGCACATCCCAGGGGCGCCTAGCTTCGCCCCTACTACCCTCGCTGTGCCATCGGAAGCTCGAGCCACATGGCGCTCCCGCCAATCCTTGGCCCGCGTCGTGTGACAGTCAGGGCCCCCACCCTGACTATCCGCAGGCCCGTCAACCCCATTTAGTCGCCTCTTACGACAGGCAGGGGATACCATAGCCGAAATTCTTAAGCCCTGGCTATTGGGCGGACTGTAGGGGGGGGCGTCTGTTGCCACCGCCCTGTCGTCGTCGTCGTCGTCTCCGAGACGGATCGGCTCTCTCTCGATCTCTCTCAGCGGCCTCCTTCTGGGACATCACTGTCTCACAGAAGATGACCATTGCTTTCCACGACTCTTTATCTGCTAGCATAGCCGCTACTACGCTTGGCAAGGAGAGGTCTTGCCCAATCCTGCTGATCAGGGTCTGTCGCTCCGAGCTCCAAGCTGGACACTCTTCCAGCGTGTGCTGTGCGGAATCCCGGTCCCTCCCACAATGGTGGCATTGCGTTGTCGGTTCGCGGCCAATCCGATTTAGAAACTCACCGAAGCACCCATGCCCGGTGAGAACTTGAGTCAGCCGAAAGGTGACATGCTTCCTCCTCCTCAGCCACGACCCGAAACTTGGCAGAATTGCCCCGACGGCGCGTTGGCGAGCGTTTTGCGGTTCCAGAAGTTGCTCACGCCATGCCAGAAGTGCATGTCGGTGCTCCTCTCTCTTTACTTCAGCCGCATTCGGGGGAGCGATCCCATCCGTCCGCCGGAGGCGATCGTAAATACGAGCATCCATCTCTGCCAGGATATCCAGGGGTGGAAACCGTGCGAGGACAGTGGCCGCCTCGAAGGAAACCGTGCGGTATCCACGTGCGACCCGAATGGCCATAGGACGCTGCACACTTCTATACATAGTTCTGCAGCGCCTTACACCAGCCAGCCTTTTGGACCAGACGGGTGCCCCGTAGAGGGCTATGGATCGCACAACCCCCGCATAGCGGCGGCGAACTCCTTCACCTGGTCCCCCTAGATTGGGCAGCAGTCTGTGCAGAGCACCCGCTACCCCTTTAATCCGGGGCACCATACGACTAAAATGTTCCTCAAAGCCCCAGCGGCTGTCCAAAGTGAGGCCAAGATATTTGAGGTACCGCCCTACCTGGACATCAACGTCACCCACGCGTACCGACGAGCTGGGTGGTTCCCTCCCCCTAGGCATCTTGTGGAACCATACCGCCTCGGTCTTTTGCGGCGCTATCCTCAGACCCATCTCGTGGATTTTTTCCACAACACATGCCACCCCAAGCTCGGCGAGCTGGTTAGTCTCCTCAAATGTACTCCCAGTGGCTAACACGAGTGTGTCGTCCGCATAGCAGACGACATTAATGCCTTCAGGGAGGTTGACTCGCAGTACCGCATCATACGCGAGGTTCCACAGGAGCGGCCCCAATACAGATCCTTGTGGAACCCCACAGTACATCTCCCTACTATGTAGTCGTCCATTTCCGCCCACGTATTGCACGCATCTGTCGCGTAAGTACGCACAGAGCACACGCTGAAGGTAAACCTAACCTAACCTATTAGTTTACTACGGTACATTTTTAAAATCTATCAAAGTTGTAATTTGTCAATCGGTTCCGTTTTAATAAAAAAACTTTTGGTATTACAATTATATAATAAAATAAATATATAAAATACATATTTATTATAAAAAATATTATATTATAAAAAAATATAAATACCTACATACATACATATCAACACGCCGAGTCCCTAACGGGGTACGCAGAGAGGATAGAGTGCCAGTTCTCTCTAGACTTGCATACCTCTTACGCTTCTCCACATTCATCAACCTCTTCATACATGCTCGCCGGTTTCGCGTACTTTTGACGTTACTATCTTTAAGTGTCCGTTCGATTTGATCTAGGTAGTTGGAATGTGGTCTTCCTCAGCCTTGTCTTGCACATACTTTCGCTTTTTATATCTGTTCCGTCAATTATTTATTATTATTTCGTAGAATATAAATATCCCATTTAATAGCATACAGTCTGCAACGCACTGAGTTTTTCTGAGCTTAAGAACAGTGATTTATCACACCATGAGCTTTACGGTGAAGGACAACATCGAGAGGAAACAGCATACGTTTGACAATAAAGCTTGTTGAATACAAATAGATATCTATATAAATGAAAGCACACACAACCGCTCAAGTTTCAGGTTTCAGCAGGCGTCTGGAAGTTTGAGCCTACGTTTGTGAGAGCTAGAATATTCGGAGGTGGTATTAAATATGAGTATAGTCGAGAATAGAACAGGAAAGATGCTGTATAATATATCCGCACGCCTTCCCATAAGAGTCTCCGAAAAGGTAGGCAGAGGTATATAGGTACCTCTGGGAGAAAGTGGGTGTATACCCACTTTCCGTCAGAGATATATTTTAGGTGCCAACGTGTCAGATGGCGAGTCCGTCGCCGTTAGTAAAGCTCATGTTGTGACTAATTGTACTTAAGTTTAGACAAACTCATTAGTACAGTCGGGATTCGAACTTGCGATCTTTGTGTCGCAGGCAACTCGAACCACTTGGCCACCACGGCTCTAAAGGAAAGATGATATGTGGCATATTTATACGATTTTTTTATATAAATAATATAAAGCTACCTTGAGAATATCTTAGAAGGATAAGTAAAAGAAAAGAAGAGAAGAAAGAGGTGGACTAAGATTACACATAGACATGTGTACACGCATCAGGTCGAAGAAATAATGCCTCTCAATAATAAGAATTAATAAGGAATCAAATAGAAGGAAGTGCATCAGAGATGATGACAGTATTTAATTTTGTAATATATAGTGAAGAAATGCCGTATCCAATAGATAAAGGCTCTTGGGTCGATCAGCCAAGAGGCACAAAGGACTAAGAAGCGGAGTTAGGTGCCCATAAGTTGGTAACGAAGCGCGACTGAACCAGGCCACCGCATTTCGTTGCGGCTTCTTTGTGTTCACCAACATGTCATTCTCACGTGCTCAAACAAATATTACGCAAATTTAGACCCAAGTGCATTTGAGTTTTTGGTACGATTTTAATTAAATACTTTAGGACCAGATAAAGGTATTATTATATTATTATCTGTACTTGACGGCCGTCAGGTTGCGAAATTTGAAGTCGCAGGTTCAATTCCCGCTGAGGGCAAATATTTTTGTGATGAACGCAAGTACTTGTTCTTTAGTGATGGGTGTGCAATCTATAATAATATATCCTCACGCCTTCCCACAAGGGTCCACGAAGGGGTAGGCAGAGGTGTATAGGTAATAATCTATATCTGCCCATATAACTGTGTATATTGATCTAGTTCCCATAGTAACTCAGAATTGTATCTAGTTTGTTTAGCTCTCATTGTTTAATCTGTGAAATTTTTTGACGTGACAACATCTAATAAATCGAATAACAAATCGATCGAACGCCAGCACGCACAAAAAAAGGATGATTCATTGTCCCGTTACGATCATTGTAACGTTACGATCGGAGCAAGAGCGCTTAACGAGCGAGCGAAAGGCACGATCTTGTTATGTCGTTGTCACGTTAAACTATCAACCGTATACCGACTTTACAGACAGCCTATTTTTTTATGTAATGTCTCTCGTAGCGTGAGTTCCGGGAACTTCTGCAACTTAACCGGACAAAGGCGACGCACTTTAATGTGCTAAGCAAACAGCTAAGGGCACCACCTGTGGGGTACGGACATCGGCGTAGAGCGTCGATGAGTCGCGAGCAAGGGAGCTGAGGTGGACTGGTTTAATCTGTCGAACAAAGTCGCGGCTCATAAGCAGTATGCCGTATGAGAGTCGTAAATAATGTTTATGGGAAGGTTCAAGTCTATTTTATTGTCGATTCCATCCATCAATACACGGGTCCCTTATTCTCATTGTGAATGTGGATTCAAGCGTGGATTATGCTTTCCCTCGCATGGTTTATGAATATTGAATGGGTTGTTGGAAATTGTTGTACTTAAGGAATTTTCTTAGGCAGGGTTCACTCCAGAGAAGTAATTCAAACGCATGTAAAGTTGTGACTTTAGACGGGTGGAAAACTTCAGAAATCATTTAATCATTGACACAAATGCATCTAGTGGTATTAAAATAATTATTTACTATATCTGGTTTCATATATATATATATATATCTTTCCACAGCGGTTGACGAAGAGGCAGGCAGAGATGTGTAGAAAACCTTACCGTAGAGTTATGTAAGTGTCAACGTGTCAGATGGCGAGTCCATCGATGTTTATCAAGCACATTATACATACATAAGTCTCCGAGCTTCTTCTCAAATGCATGCAGATTTCCTCTAGATGTATTTTACACCTTGAACCTCGTCTTGTTATTAATCACTGTGTGTAAGTTCTAAAAACTCTTTAGTACAATCAGAACTACTATTCACCAAATTTTCAGTATAGATACCTTGATTTTTTTTATTTAAGGTTTCTGATTATATATATGAATACTGGCATATTATATATATATAAATATATCCTCACGCCTTCCCACATGGGTCCCCGAAGGGGTAGGCAGAGGTGTATAGGTAATACCCACACACCCACTTTCCGCCAGAGGTATATTAGGTGCCAACGTGACAGATGGCGAGTCCATCGCCGTTACTCAATACGACTATACATACATGCTGAATTACTTCTCAGACGTATGTAGGTTTTCCTCCCGATGTTTTCCTTCACCGTAAAGCTCGTGGTGTGACTAATCACTGTACTTAAGTTCAGAAAAACTCATTGGTACAGTCGGGATTCGAACTTGCGACCTTTGCGTCGCAGGCATCTGCTCGAACCACTCGGCCACCACGGCTCTCGGCGTATTATATTATACAGCTATATTATGAATGAGAACGGTACGATTGACGCAATTATCAAAGCCGCAAATTTCAATGCTACTGCCGACACTCCCTATCTATGGTTGAGACATAGCTAAATGCTAGAAGGGATTAAGGATGTGCTTTCGTTATTATAAAGCTATTGGCAATGCTATTAGTATTAATGAAGGAGGGAATTAATAAATTATATCTTCACACTTACCCACGTCTTCCAAAGGGTAGGCAGAGGTGTGCAGGTAGCACCCAAACACCAACTTTTCGCCTGAGATATTCACTTCCCATCAGAAAAATCGAAACACCTTGCAAGTTTGTTTTGTAAAGATTATCAGAATAATGTGTATATCAAGGAATATATGTCAAAAGTCGGTTAATAGTGTATAATACATACATACATATAATCACCCTTCTTTCCCGTAGGTGTAGGCAGAGAATACTTCTTTCCACAAGCTATGATCCTTACATACTTCTCTCGCTTCGTTCACTTGACGAAAAAAGTGTATAAGGCGAGTGTGAATGAAAGTTTTAGAAGGGGTAGACCTAGGCGGACGTTTCTAGAGCAAATTAGGGACGTCTTGAAAAAGGCCAGGTCAAGTGTACCCTAAGCCGAAGAGCATGTATGAAGAGAATAATGAAAGTGGATAATATCTCAAATTATTTACAAAACATAAAGGAGCTTAGATTTTTATGATGAGAAGTATATTTTAGGTCCCGATGTGATCGATGGCGAGTCCATCGCCGTTACTCAAGCTCGTGGTGTGACTAATCACTGTACCTAAGTTCAGAAAACTTATTGGTACAGACGTGATTCTTCCATTATCTGTTTCATAAATCTTTCTTCACTCATCCTTTCTATATGTCTCTACCAACGTAACATGCCTTCCTTCATCTTTACAAGTACACCCTCGTTCAAATCTCTTCTCTGCGGATTTATAACGTGTCCCCAGTACCTCGACGGCGCAACTACTCAAGCTTTCATGTTCGCGTATTAACTATCCATCCATATACGTTGATATGGGTCTATCTACTTTATTACCGACAGTTATCTTTCTTTCAATATCTTTTTCATACTTTTCACTTAATGTGAACAAGAAAGGAACATTACATTTCGAGGAAACCATAAAATTATAGAAGTAAAAGGATTTTGATGAGGAATAATTTTATTTATTTTTTATGATTTATTTTTATCTTTTCTCTGAGCATTTTTTCATTGAAGATTATGCCCTCAATACCTTCCTCCTTCCCACCTACCTAACCTTCATCCGTCATACATTACTTTGACATTAATTGAGTAAGCACAAACCAAGACAAGACGAATTTATATACGTATTTAATTATCAGAACATTTCTCTAGTAAGATAAAACCCCTTCCAGTGTATTTAATCCTAAGTTAAGATACTCAGTGGGTTGTACAATTCGTTATAGATTCATGAGGGTTCTTCGCAACAGCCTTATCTCTTGTTTTTCCCAATCAGCCATAATACAATATGCCGATTCCCTCGAGAATATTCCGCATTACGTACCCCGCGACGTGTTGCTGGCCTTACAAGCCAAGCATCATTGTCATTCACCCACTGGTACATATTAGGCATCCCCGATTTGACGCCAGTGTTCCAAGTCTACCAGGCTAATCCCTAATCTAATTTTCCAGCGGGTTGTGAGCTATCATCGGTCCAACGAGCCCTGCCTTGTCTGCCCTTCTAATAATAATAAAGCTATTACTTCCGATATTTGGATTTTATCATTTTATCTTAAATTAAATTTTTAGATAAATTAAAGCTATAAAAAAGTTATTTAGGAGAAAGTTTAAATACATTTTAAAGACTAAAAATCTGCACTTATGTCTGCCCTTACGCCTACAAATACGTATGTATGGTCGTATTTGAGTAACGGCGATGTACTCCGCCGAACTATCCGCTGGGGACGCATAATTGTGTGATGAACAACTTGCACCTATAATATCCTCTGTATATCTTTCATTATCTTAAAAAGTGCCATGTATTAAAAGAGTTTGTTAAGCATTCGAATATAGGACACCTCACTCACCTATATAATAAAAATAGTATTTTTTTTTATTGGCTTTATTTTTATTTAGACTACAAAAGTGGTGAACAAGCGTACGGCCGATCCGATGGACAAAGGCTACCGCATCCTGTTTAGGCTTACAATACCGAAGTATCATTTGTGCGTTGCCACTCTGTGTTTCATTTATTTATTTAAAGGCCACCAACATAGAAAGCACTTAAACAACAATCAATGAACATGGTACATGTATACATGGTGAGTGCCACTACAATTATAGGTGGCGACGGCATGCAATAAACGAACAAGAGCATACTTTGTAATTTAGTTTACACAGCACCAGATAAATTATAACTAGTTTAGAATGTTAAAATTACAGTTTAACTGAACATAAAAGAGAATGTAACCTAGTATAATGTACAACCTAGTGAGTTGTGTTTAGTGAGTTATACCGTTACATCATAAATAATTTCAAGCTAGGCCCTGAAATTTATACCAAATAAGCTTATACTTATCTTATACAAATATCCTAAATTTGTCGCGACACAAAATCTGTCACTTGCCGAGAAAATGTCAAGTCTAAAGTCTAAGTATAAAGCCTCGCAATTCTTTGGTCGTGACAAGTTAATCTGAGACTCACGTCTTAGGCCAAGCTCCTAACACGACAGACGCTCACTTCGCATTAATAAATCAATCCAGTCGGGATTATCGAGCGGAAATCGTGTGGAAGGACTCCATCTCGGAAACCTATGACGACATTGGATTTTTAACCTTAAACATATATCCAAGAAGTCTAATTTTCACTTGAATGATTCTGATTCTCTCTCGGATAAGGTGTGAGCTAGTGTGTTTAACTGATTGCAACAAATGAATTTCACTTCGATGGCAACGAATGGCTTACTTAGTGATCTTTAATTACAATAACGACTATTAGCAGTATTTAAAATAGGCAGTTTGATAACTAACTACTTACAGATACATATTTTGACCAAAATCGGTATCCCTCTGCAACGTGCCAAGAAGACTAGCAGCATTGCCACGCTGGATAGCAAATCTGATTCTCTGAGCGAGATATGTTCCAGCCCGCCTCTCACGTAAGGTACCTCAATTAGACCACACGACCTCTTAAACAGATGGTGAGCCTCAGAACCCCAAGGTCCCAGACTTTTGTATAGTTGTGCTTGAGTAACGGCGATGGACACGCCATATGTCATGTTGCACCTAATATACCTCTGGCGGAAAGTGGGTGTGTGGGTATTACCTATACACCTCTGCCTACCCCTTCGGGGACCCTAGTGGGAAGGCGTGACGACTGATTACTTAGTCACTGCAATGCTACGAAGGTGTTACGTGCTGTTTATTCACCTTATAATAAAAAAAAATACATCTGCGATAGTTAAAAGAAACTCTACGTTCAGTGTCTATGAAATTTACCTTTCTTCTATCAGTCAAGCGATCAAGCTGGAAAGTGGTTAGAGCTATGGACGCTTGCAGCACTCTATATATCGCTCATACGTACGCACAAAAATACACGCTGTATCCGGGAAATCTTCAACGGAGATTTATTTTCATTGACAACGTTTTTTATACCACTAAAGTTGCAAACAAGCATGTTGTCCGCATGATGCTAAGCGGTTACAACAGCTTATGGACACTTGCTACGCCAGGAGTATCGCTCGTTCATTTATACCCATCCGCTTTTACGGAAGTATGGTCGTCTGATACCGAAAAGTGCGGGCCTTTTCCAACGATAGCTTTTCGACCAAAGAATTGGATAAGAGTCTCCCACAATAGTATCCCTCATCGTATCGTATCCTAATGGTATCCATATATCCACATCCTACAATATACTTTACTAAATGCATTATATGATTGCTTCTATTC
Organism: Drepana arcuata; assembly: GCA_016069955.1. Lineage (NCBI taxonomy): Eukaryota > Metazoa > Arthropoda > Insecta > Lepidoptera > Drepanidae > Drepana > Drepana arcuata. Next base: position 10,836 of record JACCPG010002254.1, on the reverse strand, counting down.
ATTGAATAGCTCGCGGCCAATTTTTCCTTTTACCAACTACTTTGCAGCGAAGGCTCTTGATTGTAGCACAACGACGCGCAGTTAAGTCCCAGCAAAAACATTTCGAAAAAGGTTTCGTTTCATACGTATATTTATTATTTCATTGACAAACAGTTCTTTATATTAATATATACATGTAATATTACTATTACATGTATATATTAATATAAAGAATAAGCCGTGGTGGCCGAGTGGTTCGAGCAGTTGCCTGCGACGCAAAGGTCGCAAGTTCGAATCCCGACTGTACCAATGAGTTTTTCTGAACTTAAGTACAGTGATTAGTCACACCACGAGCTTTACGGTGAAGGAAAACATCGAGAGGAAACCTGCATACGTCTGAGAAGAAATTCAAAAGGCGTATGTATAGTCTTGCTTGAGTAACGGCGATGGACTCGCCATCTGTCACGTTGGCACCTAATATACCTCTGGCGGAAAGTGGGTGTGTGGGTATTACCTATACACCTCTGCCTACCCCTTCGGGGACCCTTGTGGGAAGGCGTGAGAATATATTATTATTATTATTATTGTATATATTAACAAAAAATACATATGTAAAAGTAATACAATATACAACGAAGATTTACGCGCATAAAGGGCGTGTTGAACGTTCACAATTTGTTATATGACATTGAATAGTTAAGTCAAGTGTGAGTAATTATGAATTAGATAGTGTTGTATAAAAAATCTGAGGACTGCTGGCAGATGCTCGATGCGGCAGGCTGAAGACAGGGTGCTATGGCGCTCATTAGGGGAGGCCTATGTCCAGCAGTAGACTAATATAGGCTGATGATGATGATGATAATGAATAAAAAATATTTCATTGTAGATCCGTGCTCAGTACCCTGTCTTTATTCGTTTCAACCTGTATAAGCTGTACCTTGACTGTATCAAGTAGTTTATTTTAAACTCAACTTCAGTAACAGCCCGAGCTTAACGGCGAAGGAAACGTCGTTTAAAAACCTATATGTTAGAATAATGGAGCTTATAGACGGCCATCTTGTCTAGAGGTCGTCCCGCCGAGGGCATATTTGTGTGATGAACACGAGTATTTGTACCTTGGTCTTGGATATGTGCTATGTATTTATGTATATATCTATCTATATAAGTAAAGTATATCGTTGTCTAGTTACCATATTTCAAGCTTTCCTTCATTTGGGACGTTGTTGTCTCATTGTATTTATAATTTTTCGTTTTATTATGATTAAAACGCCGCGTCGTTGCGCTGCAAGCGTTGCTATGAAATCTTTAAGGAATAACAATGCCCATTGTTAGACTGCAATCCAACGATGTCTTTATAAGAAACTAATATTGCCTTCTTGTGATGATAAGCCTATTCAGTGGTAGATAATTGCCTAGCAGATAAAGCCGTGGTGGCCGAGTCGTTAGAGTAGTTGCCTGTGACACAAAGATCGCACGTTCGAATCCCGGTTGTACCAATGGGTTTTTCTGAACTTAGTACAACGATTAGTCACACCATGATCTTTACGGTGAAGGTAACATCGAGAGGAAACATGTATGCGTCTTAGAAGCAATTCAAAAGCGTATATATCGCCATCTATCACGCAGGTACCTGAAATAAACCTCGGGCGGAAAGTGGGTGTATGGGTACTACCTATACACCTCTGCCTACCGCTTTGGGAACCCTTTAGGTGCAAAAGGGATGCCGACAACCATGCATACTATAATTATTGCATATTCTAGGGGGTAGTGCAAAAACAATAACTTAACTTTACTTAACTTTAACTATGAAAAAACACTTCTATCGAAAACTGTATGTAGTGGAACATTCGCAGATCGTTCGTTATTTTCTTTTTCAAGGGATTTATCTCAGTTCTGTTGATGTATCGTCGCAATTTCTCACAGACTATCTGTAGAGAGCATTTCGGATTTATACGTCGCGTTGAAAGAGTTTCAGAATGTTCGGACGAAAATATTATGTGATGAAATATACATACGTATGCTATTGCGTTACGTAGCTCGAGTTGCAAATTCACATAGAAATGTCGCCGAAGTAGGCAGCGATGAAAAACATTTTCCAACAGAAATATCAACACTAATATAATAAAGAGAGAGAGTTTGTTTTTGTTTTTTATAGATTACATGTTTATTTGCCGCCTTAAGTAAGAGCTGTGGTGGCCGAGTGGTTCGAGTCGTTGCTTGCATCACAAACACTGCAAGTTGGAATCCTGATCGTACCAATGAGTTTTTCTGAACTGCAGTGGTTAGACACATCATCTGATCTGTCTGTCAGTCACATGCAGTGATAGACCGACAGATCAGATGACAGCTTTACGGTGAAGGAAAAATCGATAAATACCTGTATTTGTTTGAGAAGAATTTCGTCTTACTTGGGTAACGGCGATGGACTAGCCATCTGTCACGTTGACACCTGACATAATTATTATATCTCCGGCGAAAACAGGGTTCAACTTCACTCTACACATAGCGGGGACCTTGTCGAAAGGCTTTAGGTTTTACAAGCCCTTATATACATGTGGCTCTTAGAACTAACAAAGAATATCAATCGACTTATCTTAATCCGAATAACATCAATATGAACAGAATAGAGGGATCTCCAATCGGCCCCTATGTTGCTCGCTCATCAATCGTCTAGACAATATCTTCAAATCGACAATTTATTACTCGTTTTATCAGAAAGAAGACTGTCTGACTCATAAGAATTGGTGTCAACATTGTATGTTTAATGCAAATAGTTACATGAAGGAACGCCGTATACAGATCTCAGAAAAAGAACAGTTGTCGAGTATTGTGAAGCCCCATGACGATGAAATAAAATTAATAGCTCGAAGTATAACAAAATGGCAACCTTATTAAAGGGATGAAACACCGGGGTAATGCTTGAATGAAATAAATGAATGTTAACTTCAGAAAGAAAACAAGAAAGTTTAATAGTCATCCAAGGATGTCCCTTGGGGTGGACCTGCAAATGGAACGATACCAATTCAGAGTGACCTTGGTATTTAACGAATGTTGGCAAATTGTTTAAAAGTGATAGTGTACATGTCAATTTCAAGACTTTAGTTGTAATTAATAATGAAAATAATCGAATATTTACTAAGTTTTGTATTCCAACAGCGTTTTGATTCAGAGATTTATTTCATTTCCATTTTAATAATAAGTAATATCCTCACGCCTTCCCAAAAGGTTCCCCGAAGGGGTAGGCAGAGGTGTATAGGTAATACCCACACACCCCTTTCCGCCAGAGGTATATTAGGTGCCAACGTGACAGATGGCGAGTCAATAATAAATATTTATTATTATTATTATATCATCATTTGATGATATAATAATAATGAAATGAAACGAAAAAGTCTTTTGTGTTAAATAAATAAGTTATAGAATTAACGAACCATTGATACACAAACAAATGGGGAAATGCATCACACGGTTACCTCCAAAATATCTAAAATAATAAATATTAAATAAAATAAAAAGACATGGTAGCGGAGTGGTGCGAATAGTTGCCTGCAACATAAAGATTGCAAGTTCGAATTCGTAATTCAAAGTAACAAAAAGTAAGAAACTCCAAGGCGTATGTAAATCGCGCTTGAGTAACAGCGATGGACTCGCCATCTGTCACGTTGGCACCTCAAATATATCTTTAGCGAAAAATGGGTGTGTACTACCTATACTCCTCTGCCTACCCCTTCAGGTACCCTTGTGGGAAGGCATGTCATTATTATATATAACCAGCATTTTTTTTAGTATTTTAGAATTGGGAAGTTCAAACAGTTCTAGGTACATTTTTACAATAACAAAAACATTTGGCCATCACAATTAAACAACGATGCATTGATTCAATTGCCAGTCGGAATCACAGTCGGCACAGGGAGTATCGCCACAACTGCAAGTGCCGCGGGAAATTAAAATGTCACAACCATTAACACACTTCTCGTCTCACAAATTGTTTAAACTTTTCCCATTAAACGGAACTTTGTACGCTATTATAAGGCTTATTGCCCTAAAGATTGCGTCGAAAATTTAAATTTATCATATCTCAGTTCGACTTTAAGTTGGCAGCGATCGTTCGGCTACATATTGTTCTTTGAAGTTTTGGGTCACGCAGTTTATTTTGTTATAATAAATTGGGTTTTAAGGTCGAATCGACTGCTCGGCTTCGGAATATAATTTAATCCTGGGGCTGGCCTTGGTCTTTGTGGTAATGGATTCGGACCCCATTCACAGCAACTATTTGAGTGATACACAATTCCTTTGATAAATAATTTATCGCATAAGACATTAATACAGGCTCTAAATAGTCGGTACTGTCCTTTCAAAAGAGTTTCCTGCCGCGATCGCTTCAGCAGCGGGATTAATTCCACATCGAGTTCTTTGAGCGAATGGCAAAGAGTGCTTCAAGAAGGATGTGAATAGACTAGCAAGGTAAGCAATATGTGTGTGATACCCTCGGGTCTGCAAGCGCCACTAGGAATCGGTAATCGCTTACTGTCAAGCCCATCTCGTACTGTCACTTTTACAGTCGTAAAAAAAAATGGTCCTCACGCCTTCCCATAAGGGAGACCCTTAAGGGAAGGAAGGGGTAGGAAGAGGTGTATAGAACTTTACAGATGGAACACTGATTAGTTAGCTATAGGGTTGCCATCTTTGAAAGTATAGGTACACAGTGTAGTGAACTCATTCGTTCTATCAGCCACAAAATATCATAAACACCAACAAAATGCTGAAATTCCTTAACGTTAGCAAAGTCACGTCCCCTTGGAACGTTGAACCTAAGAAAGGGGTGAATTTCCTTGGAAAAGCGGGCGGAAATTAAGACGTCCTGACAAGGTTACGTGGTCATGTCAAAATGGCAACGTTATTTGGTGAGAAATAGTTTGGAAATAAAGCGTTTTATAACCTTATTACATTGAGTAAAGTAGTTTTATTTCTCATAATACAGGGCGTTACTCAGATGCTCTTTATTATTTTATGGAACTTCATGAGACTTTCTGATCTATAAAAAATAAATAAAATTGGAGTGTCTGTTTGTAATATTAAAATAAAAGCTTTTTACTAAATGCATATTGATGTTTACACGGTACATAATATACCAAAATAATATATTTTACAATTTTCTGTCTGTCTGTTTGTACCAACTTTGTTGTTGTTGCTAATCTCTGCTGGACCGATTCGGAGGGGATTTATTTCACAATAAAATTAGAATCATACATATCATCGCGGGGTATGCAGTGATAGAAGACCGCCAGTACTGGCTACACTTCCAGTACTTTTCGATTACATTCCTTGCATTAAATTATTAGCAAAAAATTAGCTTTACGGTGAAGGAAAACATCGTGAGGAAACCTGCATACGTCTGAGAAGAAATTCAAAAGGCGTATGTATAGTCGTGCTTGAGTAACGGCGATGGACTCGCCATCTGTCACGTTGGCACCTAATATACCTCTGGCGGAAAGTGGGTGTGTGGGTATTACCTATACAACTCTGCCTACCCCTTCGGGGACCCTTGTGGGAAGGCGTGAGGATATATTATATTATTATTATTTATAATTTATTTATGAATTTTATGATATCTGAAACAAATGAATTATTCTGTATTTACTTCAAGAAGGGTTTGTATTTGCGTACCAACGTTATGGTAAATAAAAACGTAATTCTTTGAAAGCTTTCAAACGCCCTATTTACATACTACACTCCAGTGATGAACCTCAATTCCCCGAAGATGATATTACGCCATAAACCGTACCATAACCAATATCATTAATACTAACAAATACCCACAAGAATTTCCCTGTAGAATTATTGGCCCAACGATTTGGCAAGACGAGAAGTCCATTATAAAAATAGCTCGAGTCAAGGTTTAGTTTGTTAACAATACTGTCGTATGGAACCGTAAGGGTGTGTCCGAATAGGTTGAAAACAAACTATTGCACGTTTTATAGGTTTTATAATCGGTCACTGCTGGATCGACGCCAGGCGGGCAGACTACTTGTGTGGGCCAAGGTGCTGAGTTTAGCGGCTAGCTTTTGAGTAATTTCTCGTATATCGAATAACTAACACATACTTTTGTCCATTTATTTGGTCCTTAATATAACTTAGCTCTATGATATATACTATAAATGTAGTTGAAATGCGTTCTCTTAGAAAAATGTGTGGCGTAACGATTTCAGATCAAATCCGTTATGAATAGATTCGCAAGACAACGAATGAAGACGTGATTGTAAAGACAAAAAAAGACATGATACGTTGGATTGGACACATAGAAAGGATGAGTGAAGAAAGATTGACGAAACAGATATACAAAGCAAAAGTGTGTGCAAGAAGAGGCAGAGGAAGACCACGTTCCAACTACCTAGATCAAATCAATCGGACACTCAAGGATGGGAACATCAAGAGTACTAGAAACCGAAGAGCATGTTTGAAGAGACAGATGAATGTGGACGAAGCGAATGGTGTATGTAAGTCTAGAGAGAGCTGGCGGTCTGCCATCTCTGCCTACCTATTAGGGATGTGATAGTCGTGATGATGATTTTTATTTTATTTTATTCTCTATGATAATTATACCACGGTGAAAAGAAAGCGATGGAAAGCGCGGACGGAGCAGACCGAGATAACCTAAGTTACTAAAAGTAAGTAAGAGATAAAAAAGGCAGTTGGGTCCTAAAAAGAGGTCAAGGAGGCGGCTCTAGACAGAAAAAAATAGAGATAGACAAGAGTTATACACTTAAATTTACGAAGATACCTTTTTTACTTTATAAAAACTTTTCTTTATACATCTTCACTATTTTGCTTCTTTAAAGTAAAGATGAACGGAGCCTCTGTGTACACAACACTTTTTTTTAATAAACGTACATAGACAGACTGCCGTCTGATCTAGTTGTTAGAGCTCATGCTGCGAAATTTGAGGTAGCAGGTTCGATATCCGCTCAGGGCAGATATATGTGTGATGAACACGATTGTTTGTACCTTAGTCTATATATATAAGTAAATATACCGTTGCCTAGTTACTATAACACAAGCTTTGCCTGTGTGGAATTGTTCCAAGCTAGTTACCATTTTATTTATAGCTTGCACTGGTGGCTTGTCCCACGCGAGGCCGTCCACTCCGCCGTGCCAACTCGGGCAGGAGTCCTTAGTGGGCCCGTTTTGTTTTGTTCTTGTGTATTGATGTGATTTCAATTGTATTTGTAAGCATTTATTTTTATACAACTATGCTTTGCTAAAATATATCTACACGTCTTCCCACAACGGCCCCCGAAGGGGTAGGTAGAGGTGATATTTAGTACCCACACACCTAGAAGCATAAATAAATACTTTCCCATATGTATATGTACGGTATATATTCGACCGCATTTGTCTAATGGTTAATGAGAAAAGAAATTACGGGGCAAGACGTTCCGACTTATGTTAGTATTCGAGTCTTGCTCAGAACAGATCGAACATGTGAATGAAACGAAAGGAGTCTGTAAGCTTACAATGAAATTGCGCTATATTCACTCAGTCGACCATGTGAGGGATATGTATTTTAACTGGAGATATGTTTTAAGTAACAGATAGCGAGTAGTCCATCGCCATATCTCAAGCACAATTACACATATGAATTTCTTCTCAAACGTGTGCAGATTTCCTATCGAAGTTTTCCTTCATCGTAAAGCTCTCGGTGTCACTAAACTCTAGTCTTAAGAAAAAAATCATTGTTTCAGCCTGGATTCAAACCTGTAATCATTGTGTTGCAGGCGATTAATCGAACCACTCAGCCACCACGGCTCAATCACGACTATTATTATTAGTATCAACGCAAAGTATTTTAAACTTGAACAGTTACGGATGATAGATGAGATTGCACCACACCAATAACTTAAGAATTACGTCTAGTAGATGAGCGGAGTAATAAATCACGATGAGACTGCCTCTTGTGTTAAAAACGTTAACTTTGTGTTGTGTATTTAGTTAAAAATCTAAGCATTGTGACAATTAGCACTTGTTTAGATTGCGTATTGTTTATTTTGTGAATTGTCATCTCAACGCTAGCTTACAGAGAACCTGAGTACAGAGAAACTATGATAGTTTACATAGATATGTATGTACCGCGGTTTCTCCCGTGTATAATTTCATAATCTTTTCTAGCAATAAATATATCCTATGTCACTCAGGGTGGATGTAGCTTTATGTACCGTTGGTTAATTATCTACATACATACATATCATCACGCCAAGTCCCTAACGGGGTAGGCAGAGATTATAGAGCGCCAGTTCTCTCTAGACTTACATACCGCTTTCGCTTCGTTCACATCAGTCTCTTCATACATGCTCGTCGGTTTCGAGTACTCTTAACGTTCCCGTCCTTGAGAGTCCGAACTATTTGATCCAGGTAGTTGGAACGTAGCCTTCCTCTGCCTCTTCTTGCACACACTTTTGCTTTGTATATCTGTTTCGTCAATCTTTCTTCACTCATCCTTTCTATGTGTCCAAATCAACGTAATATGTCTTTCTTCATCTTTACAATCACGCCCTCATTCACGCCAGTTGATTTGCGAATCTCTTCATTGCGGATTCGATCTTAATTTTTTATTATATGTATTTATAATGCAGACGAGGAAGTGTGGTGTGAGACACAAACTTTGGTTTTCGTGCTGGAAAACGTTTATTATTCCAACTTACATTACCATGGCATAAAAAAAACTTTTGTTCAACTCTTGTCCAACTGACAGTTTTTCAAGCCAACATATTATATATATTTATATATATATATATTAGGTAGATAACTTTTTTCATTTCTTCCAGAGTCGCGAGTGGATCTGGTCCTTTCAATGGAACTTAGTTACGGCGAAGAACTCGTTTTTTTTCTAAAACTACTTTATCTGTCACGCGTTGCAGCGCTGTTATTATATTTATGTTGTTTTTGTCTCCAATAGATGGCGCTGTTACACATACGTCTCTGAATTTCATCTCAAAGAACGTAGGGCTCCTCTCGATGTTTTCCTTCATCGCTAAGCTCGTGTAACGAGTAAGTGTTCACTGTACGTAAGCTCAGAAAAACTCATTGGTGCAGTCGGGATCAGAACTTGCATCGGGATCTTTAAGTCGCAGGCTGAACAGCTCGACCATCAGGGCTTTAATTATTATTCTTATTATTCCGCCTCCTATACGAATTTTGTATTTAGAACAAAATGTGACCGTTACCTTATGTTAGTTCCTGAATACAGCTCTAAGAAAATGTGGGTATTATAACACCTCTGCCTTCGATGAGACGTGAAGAAAGGGCGAACAAATCAAACCCATGTTTCCTTTACGATATCCGTGTAAATAATATAATCATATAAAGTTAAAGTTAATATAATATAAAAAATCATATAGAGACTGATTAATGTGGACGAAGCGAAAGAGGTGTGTAAGTCTAGAGAGAACTGGCGCTCTATACTCTCTGCTTACCCCGTTAGGGCCTCGGCGTGATGATATGTATGTATGTATAAAGTTTATGCAACACCTGTTTCGATACGATACGATTAACCTAATATACAAAAAATCTCAAAAGTCACAAGTTAGGTATTGGAACTCGCCCGCATTTGCCCGACTTTGTGAAACTTATAAAATTTGCCAACTTGCCGTTGGGGTGGAAACTTCATGTATTTGCGACCGAGCACGGCTTTATTTGTAAAACTTGGCGAGTTATACATATATTTTTGTGATAGAATGTGCAGTTTGAAGGCATTTTGCCTAAAATAACATATTAAATAGCAACTTATTGTAAGTCATACAGGCTGTTTTAGAAAAGAGAACATATAAAAAAATCTTATAGAATTTATGGGGTGCTGTTAATTAATATATCCTCATGACGATATTGATGTCTTTGCTAAAATTTTCGGCTCAAATTAAAGTCAAACCTGAAACCTGAGTAATTAGCCAGAGCGCTCCATCACAGGGAGTGGAAAGAGAAGCATTTGTCCAGCGGGAAAGAGAGGATGGAAGCATTTGCCCAGTGGTGGGACAAAGATGGCTATAATTATAATAAATAACATCCATGAAGCCGTGGTGGCCGAGTGGTTCGAGTAGTTGCCTGCGACACAAAGATCGTAAGTTCGAATCCCGGCTGTAATAATGAGCTTTTCTGACCTGTACAGTCATTAGTCACACCAGGAGCTTTAAGGTGAAGGAAACATCGAGAGGAAGCTTGCATAAATCTGAGAAGCAATTTAAAGGCGTATGTATAGTCGTGCTTGAGTAACGGCGATGGACTCGTCATCTGTCAAGTTAGCACCTAAAATATATCTCTGGCGGAAAGTGGGTGTATGGGTATTACCTATATACACCTCTGCCTTACCCTTCGGGGACCCTTGTAGGAAGGCGTGAGGAAAAACATCAAATACATGTTGACATATATAGCTAACAAAAAAAATGCCCAAATTCTTCACCTAAATACCACTTTACGATTCAATGTGATTCACGAAATTAATTCAATGATTGAGAAACATACATAAACATGTCCTCTTAGAATTCAATTTCCCGCAAGACAATGACACTTGTGGTAATAAATGCCTGAAAGTTACAGGTTTTTCACGACACCCGTGTGGTCCACTCCTGAAGCTTTTATACGGCCATGATTCGAAGCTATTTGAATAAAAATGTGATTTATATCATGTTGGGAACCACTTTGCTCAATGGCAGTTTCAATGAGGCTTAAGAAAAATGGATGAAAATATTGTTGCTTCATGTTAGTCAAGCAAGAATGAAAAAAAAATGTTTATACAAAACACGTGTAGATTGTGCGCTTCCAAAGGAGTTTTCTTCCGCGAACGCTCAGGCTGTGGAATGAGCTCCC